>JBCEWB010094168.1:0-12351 GCA_039654565.1 Peronia peronii
ATCTATCTATCTATCTATCTATCTATCTATCTATCTATCTATCTATCTATCTGTCTATCTGTCTATCTGTCTATCTAGGCTATGTCTGTCTGTCTATCTATTTATCTTTCTATCTATCTGTCTGTCTGTCTGTCTGTCTGTCTGTCTGTCTGTCTGTCTGTCTGTCTATCTATCTATTTGACTCTTTTCGTGACTGATGGGAACCTCAAAATCTTTTCAACTGCAACAAAAACACAGCCAATTACCGTAGTTGCGTAATAATAATTATAAAGCTTAAATATGGATCTATATTTTTTTCATTCAAACAAGGCATCTCATGTTTGGAAAGAAACTACCCTAGTGATGAGGTGGAAGGGGGTAGAGGGGTGGGTCAAGATATAAACTCATTATACAGAAAGTAGTTTTAGAAAATCTGCGAAATACAGCCGAGACTTATCTAAAACTGCGAAACATTTCCAGAGTGAGCCCTTTACGACACTCTCAAAGGCAGTGAACAAGTTTATGTCTCGTTGCCATACACAACGAAGAAGCGTCAGGTTGCAATTTAGCGAAGTATGTGCACCAAAATACTAAACAATAGCAAAATTAATGGCGTTGTCAATTGTTTTGAGTGTTTTCTTGGAACAAATCTATTCCAAAATAGTTTAAACTTTGTTAATAGTAAATGGTTTCTCCAGGGAAAAACAGATTTAGCTAATGTCATCCACTACCCGTGACCCGGTATCGATAATCCTCATTTCTATGATGTGTGGTTTGGGTTTGGATTTCGGTGGTGTACTTCAAAGATCGTGTTCATGGTAAATGTGATCTAGCAGATTTCTTGACAGACATTGAAAAAGTGTAGATGTGCAATATAGATCAAAATCGATAGCGATTTTAACATTGTGTCTCTTCTTTCAACTCCGGATCTTGGTCCAAACATAGATCTATGTGTGAGAACTAAAGTTAACATGTAATTTAGGAAGGGAAAGGATACAAATTCTTTCAGCTGAAAATGCACTTTTTTCTTTCCTTTTTTTTTTTTTTTTTTTGGTGCACAGCTGTATGATGAAGTCACAGACATAAAAGTATAACTAGACCCAATGTGCCTCGATTTTGCTGTTGGCCGCAGTTCCCCAGTAGAACCATATATTCTCGCAACTGAACTATCGAGCTGGGTTTGGAAAGAAGCATGTATAGCAAAAAAAAAAACACTAGAAACACAGGAATGGGTAAGAAATTTAGGATTATAACTCTTCACGATGAGTGACAGACTTCAAACATTTAGAGCTTATTCACCCTAGATGCCCTCCGAATAATAAAAGTAATCCAGTGTTTTTGATTATATTACAGGAAAATAAGTAAATGGTAACACTAACGGTTGACATGAAAAAAGAGATTAAAGGAAGGCCTTCTAAAGGCTATTTGTGCTTACTTCCATAGTGAAGTCGGGTCCCAAATAGGAAGTACCAATGCTCTGTTCAAATTGGACCAGAAGCTTTCCTTTCACGCTGGGTCTACTATACTAGTATGTCTGTGAATGAAGTATAAAACCCATACAAAAGTGTCTTTTCTATCCCACTCTTTCTAATTTAATCCATAACAAGAACGACCAGTAAGTGTGAAGTCCATTTCCTTACCGTCAACTATGGCATCTGTAATCTTTGAATAACTTGATCATACAATAGCTGTTTGGAATATCTGAAGAAATCAATCACAGTTTTTATTTTTAGGTTCCATTTTAATTTATTTTTAGCTTCAGCACTCTACTATTTATGACAATATCTCATTTTAACATCCTCTTTATTGAAAACCTAATTTGTGTGAGAGCTCGATTGACTGCAAATGTATCATTTCTCCCTTTCATTACCCTGAATCCCATTTAAATGTGCTTCCATTTCAGCCTTAACACTTTGGTTGGGAATAATCAAACTCTTATCAAACATGGCAGATGCGGTGAGACTTTCTCTGTTATTAATACCTTTTGAAATTTTTGTTTCTGTGTATGTCTGGGTATTTGTATGATGTTTGCATTCTTGGTCAGGTTATTGTTGTCATTTTTATCCTCATCAAGTGCCATCTTGTTTTTAACATGAGCTTAACAAGTTTTGCAATATAACTCATTTAAACATAAAATTTATTCTTCCCATTTGTGATTGTGTGAGATTAACTGATTTAATCTTTGTTTCTTGAGTGTATATTGATGTACTATGACTAGGCAGCCAACCCAACAGTTGAGACAAAGGAATGGTATATCATATAAATACAAAATCTCATCCTCTCACATTAAATCTATATACGTAGTATAAGGCTAACATAGATGTTAAATTTTGCAGCTATGAGGGGTCATCTGAGTAATGCCAAAATTTATTCAGAGCAGCTCCAAGTTTAATTTATTTCATGTCTGATGTTTCCTTTTGGGTTTATGATTATCATTTTGTTATTACTATGCACAACAATCAGTGATGGTATGTGGATTTACAATCTGCATGAGAAATGGCATGACATTAGATCCTTAAAAATAAAAATAAGTATGTTGAGGGTGAAAAGGGAAAAGCACATGCATAAATGTGTGAATATGAGTGTACATAGTTGTAATTATTTAATTTTTTGAAATCATGTTCGTTAATCATTTACTCTATGATATTTTTGCTGAATTTTTATACTCATTGTATTTACAGTAAAACATTCGATTAATTTCTTTTTCACCAAACCAGGGTAAAAAGAAGCCAACAGGATCTCTCAGTCCCAAAGTATGATATGAAATCAGATTACAGATACTTTGTTCTCCCTATTTAGAGTATTTTTTTTTAAAAATGTTTTCCCCATACTGACATTTATATCCCAGTATACTATTTTAATTTCCCATGCTTTTTTACATATGCCCAATACTGTTTCCTTTCTTATTACAATAGAATGCTTTAATAATTTAATTATGTCAAGTCAACAGACAGATCAAGATTCGGTTATATGAAAATATTTTTTTCATTTTCAGTGCTTTTTGTGGCATAAATTGTAGTGAGCTTTTTCTGTTAATTTCAGCCAAACATGATAATAGAATGGAATTATAAAAAGATTAATTTTTCAGATGATTTCAGATGTCATTAAGAACTACCCTAATTGTATTGTTCTCTAAGGGGATATTCAGTCAACAGTTTGTTCAACCAATCCATAATAGTCAATCTTCAAAAACGCACTATGCCACTAGAGCTACTGAAAAAAGAAAGCAAAATGAATCAGACACACATCAATGGCCTTAATCTTATTCTTCCTTGTTTACAATAAAAATTATATTACTCTATGACTGAAAAGGATTTTATGACTGAAACTCAACTTAAGTGACTTACAATTTGCAGATTAAATTATTGTTTTAGATCATTAACTTAGCTGTGAAATTTATCCTTTATTATCCTACATTTTAAGGTCATTAGAAATGCAATAACATTGTATTTGTAAGAATTTTGAAACATGGTGTCTTTCTCTATGATTATGTATAGTATTATGTCCCATGAACTGGCCCATGCAGTTGTCCTAAAATTTATGTTTGCTTCATCATGTACTGTTAACTTTGGGAGGATTGGGGAGGGGGGGGGGGATCTTCACCTGACACATAGTTGATATATCAATGACTTTCATGTCACACATGCACCCAATCTTACACTTAGTGCTTCTATACAAAATTTGTTTGTGCATCTAGCCCACCAAGGGATAAATGTTCTCCAGCCTTCTATGGGAGCTTGTATTTGTAGCTATTGTGAAAAAGATGATTCATGATCAAACCAGTACAGTAAGATATTCCATTAGTGCATCGTGAGTGAATTCCTTCAGTTGCTGTTCTGGTTCAGAATGAGGTATTCTGAGATTGGTCAGATGAAAGAGAAAACATTGATCACATGTGGTTTTGTTGATACGGTGTGATATCTCTGAATGCTTGTCATTCCTCAAGACTTGCTTGTCATGTGCAGAAAATGTACCCACAAACCAGCATATGAGCAAAAATCCTCGATCATTGACCAATCTTGAAATATCTCATTGCTTTATTTTATTGGATATTAAACCATTTACCACTCACTATAGAATCTCATTTTGTAAAGGAAATTTTAATTTACATAAAGAGCAAAAATGAAAATCAGCAATAGAGACTACAACATAAAAAATAGTTGACTTCAGGAAGGATGAAAAATATCTTAGTGCTAGCATTTATTTCAGCTGGACACATAATTCATTAGTTCAGCAAGTTTTGAGAGTATTAAGTGGGAAACCTTCTTTCAGAAATATAAAAGGGAATATTTGAATAATTATCATAGCAATGGACTTTGATTTGCTATCGCTGGGGCATATCTGTAGACAAATAATATTCTTGATGGAGGCTGGTCGATATCTAGTATTACCTGTCACCTATTACATTCACCAGATACTTCAACGTGCCTGAATTATCCTTTCACACTGTTGTCCCCCCACTCCTTCACTTGCCATGTATTATCATGCACGCAGCTTAGACACTAATGTATGTAGATCTTTTTTTCTTTCATGTCACAGTATGATCAGAAAGAATGGACTTTGATTAGCATCATAAACATGTAAAAAAAAATTTGTGTAGATGTTATGTATTATTCATTATGATACAAAAGTTGTCATGCTTTGCGATATTAGAATCCATATCTAACCATTATATATTCATGTATTTTCAGTATTTTTTTTAACCTTTTTTTTTTTAGATAGAATCAAACAGGATAATAGTTTCCATCTTATCACCTAGTAATTTTTCTCTGTGAATTCATAGGAATTGCAAGGTATTTATTTGTCTTTGAACTTCCTAAAGACTGATGTAGTTTAAAACTGGTCCACTGGCTGAAATAACTTTTATGAGGAAAGCAGCTTTTCCCAGATAATTCTACTATTTAGTTTACTTTAATAAGTAATAAGAGCAAATCTAATTAGATCATCTAACAGAGATGAAAATTTATTTATTTATTTTTTTTTTTATGTTTAGTTTCTTTTTACCTATTTCTTGATACAGACTGCAGAAAGGCTACAAGCAAAGAGGAGAAAGAATAGTTACCTTTCTAGATTAAAAATAACATGTAAATTTGGAAAATAAGCTACCAGTTAAGTACAGAACATGCATGGTGATTTTCAAAATAAAAATACAGGTCTGTCTGTAAGAATTAATGATATAACTCAGACTTAATTTTCAATACGGTGTATATGAACAGAGGTGAGGGGAGGGGGAGGGGATGGTGGAGGGGGGAATAGAACAGAAGAATAGATGATATAAGAATGTTATTTAATTTTTTTTTTTTTCATATAGAAAATGTTGTAAGAATTATATTTCATTTTTTTATTTTTTTTTGTACAGCAAAACAACACAATTAGTACAAATTATCACAGTATATACAGTAGGCCCATATCTGTACATTATAATACTGAGAAAGTTGTCTTTGATTATTCTTGAAACTGTAACAGTATTTTTCATTGTTGAGTATGTAGATGTGTACAAACTTTAAAAATTTACTTAATATTACTGTGAATTTTTATAAAATGCTTTGAATACAGGCCAAAAAACGCAAGATGTCCAAAGCAGACAAAGAACGCATGAAGAAGGAAGAGCAAGAGAGGAAGGCTCAAGAAGAAGGTTGGTTGTGGATCATGTATATATTTCTTATTTGATTTAATTTTGGGTGGGTCCTGATGATGAGGCTAATCAGACAGATCAGAAATTGTATAAATAGATTTGATTTTGTTATCAATTTGTGTGGTTTATTTTATAATATGTAAGTGATAATCTGTGAGAATTTCATAAAACAAGTTGTGCTATTATGTTTTCCAGCAAATTCTTTTGCAGTTATGTCAAGTGGACTCCTTATCTGTTACTTCATTGTTTTAAGGTCTCGGTCAAACTTAAGTCAAACAATATGTGACAACAAAATGATTGACTGCACCAGCATGCAAAATGAAAAATGAAGTTGGTCATTTTGTCGGTGGCCTAGCGGTTGGGCCGTTGGACTCGGGATCTGAAGTTCCCGAATCCTGACAGGTCCCGACATTTTGTCCTTGGGAAAGACAATTTACACACATTTCCTGACTCCACCCAGGTTTGAATGGGTACCCGACTATAAGTGAACGATATTGTTAGATTGATAAGGATTTGAGCGCCTAACAGGCAGCCGCCTTGTATGCTTCCCAGGAAGGTGAGAACGTCTATGAGTGTCTTCTTTGGGTCTGTCGGGGTAATAATAGATTGTAGAGTGCTTAGAGCCTGTACTGTACAGGGATAAGCACTATATAAATGCTCTCTATTATTATTATTATTTCAAATATAACAGCAGACCTCATTCATCTCTCACTACAGACCAGCTCTGCATTGAGTGTTAACTAGACATTATAAGAAAAGCATGACAAGGCCTTTTCAAATTAGTTGAAATTTCCATCCTGTGCTATGCCATAAGTTGAATTATGCAGAAGATGTGTAGTGTCACAGATGTAGGAACTAAGAACAGATTCATAAGAAAAACATTTATAAAGATTGAAATATTTCAACTCTGCAGTGGCATTTTTTTTGTGCCCTTTTCACTGTCAACTTGCAATGCAATATGATAATTTATTTGAATTCATTTTGAATGCTTGCTGAAAAAACATCAAATGGTAAATTTGGTGGAAAAGTGCTCTTTATTTCATATTTGAAACTGACTGAACACACTGTAGAGCAAATTTCAACACAAATAATTCAATGAAACTAATAGGTAATTCAAATGAAAAGATGGTTATGGTCATCAAATGTTACTATGTCAAAACATTTTATCATTATCTTTTAGATATAAACGAGGGACTTACGCATAAAGGTTTGTATTATAACACTTATTGGGAGGGCTAACTGGATTTCTAACATATACTGAAAAATCTTGAAACGCAGCTTTACTAAACATAAACAATGCGGCACCAAGAGCAAGGCATGCTGCTCGAACGATTGCTGAACAACAGGCTGGTAAGACTGGAGAGTTAACAAGAGAGCATGAGCAATTCAAAGTTAATGTGAAGCATCCTTCGTCCTCTAAGATTCAGAGCAGTTTTTTAAATGAAATGATTTTTTTGTTCTTTTTCTGATCAAATACTAGCCTGCCTGAAACATTGGTGTCCCATATAAAAATACCAGCAATTTCTTGGCTTTCAATCTTTTTAAGTCCTTATTAACTGTGTATCAAATATGTCACTCTGATTGCAAAGGGTTTATACTTTTCAAGTGAAAGAGATTCAAAAAGTTCTAAGGCACTGGAAAATTATTTTATATCCTGTGCATCAGATCCATGTTATATATATATATATATATATGTATGTGTATAGCATAGGTCCTTTTTTGAGAATGGTTTTAAAAGAAGTGAGAGTAAAGTGTAATTATTAATTTTCCCTTTTCTGTCAGAACTCTCTTTGTCTATATTAATCAAGAAAATATTTAAGAGCCAGTACAGTCACATTTGATTAATGGGACTAATCATTTAAATCCAGACCTCCTTGTGAAAAAACAACATAAATTTCCTTTTTTTTTCAGTTATAGTTGCTCTTCCTCTCTAGAACAAGAGATTAACTTTTTGGAGTTGGTGGTTCAAATTTGATCTTTTATTTTGTGTTTTGGACAAGAGACATTTATTTTCAATAATACATTTTTTGTTCAACGTTCATTTTTGTTCATAAATTTAATGATTTTCGGCAAATGTTTATTTGTTAAAGTCTTTCCAGGTCATGCTTTTAAACTTATGGAATGGTTCTTCAGCAGTAACCAACAAAACAAAATTCACTCCACTTACAAGCTGATTCTTTTTTTAAAATATTTTTTTTAATGCAGGTCTTCAGGTTACCATTCTATAATTAACTTTCATGTCTATTCAGTCTCAAATTTATTTTCCTTCTTACTGTGATCATAAATCATTTTCAGTCTTGATTTCAGTCCATGTAATGAGCTGATCGATTGGACTTTAAGGTTTCTTAACTATGATTTTTGTTAAAGTATTGACAGAAATCAGTTCTCACCCTGCAAGTTTAGATCTATGTTAAGCTTGCTGTAACATCATGTTCAAGGTGGCAGCTGTTAAATACTCAGATTTTTATCTCTTTGGCTCATATTACCTAATGATAATTATCAAGTGTCTAGGAACATTTTCACATCAGTTTTGCTAGAAAGATTGTGCCAAGCACAAAACAAAATAAAATATGACTTCTGCATTCTGTGAACCATCACATTCGTAGGTTTCACCGTAATACTTGAAAATGAAACCTCATGTTCTAAAAGGTGAGGAAAAAGAGAACGAAAAGCTTTGGTATTTTCATTATTTCAGTTTATTCCAAAGCTTCACATGACAGAAATACCTGCTGATCACCCTGAATTCAGTTTCTGATCAGTATTATAAGATTGTTTTTTATTGACCTTTAAGTATTTTGTTCAGTATTGGGATTTGTTTTAATATATTTTATTTAGCAGATTCATTTCTGTGTTTCTGCAGTAGTGGTGTTTGTTTCATGTTTTTGAGAACATTAGTATCTAACTTTCATTGAATAAATTCAGAAAATCATTTATCACAAACTACATTTAAAAATGCATACTAATTTTTATGTCAGCTTAAACAAAACTAAATTGCTGAATGGCCTGCAATTAATAATACGCCAAGTCATTGACCAGAAATTTTGTTGGAATTATGCAATCATTGGACACTTTGACCAAATGAGCTTGCCATTGTCAACTTAATTGCGATTACATGTAATTGTGTTGGGCTGTCAAATGTATGTGCTTGATGGCAGTGCATGTTGCGAATCCCTAGTTGGTCATTATGTTTTTATCTGTGATTTCACTTGTTGTTAATTGTATTGACTTTTGAAATATTTGCTATTCAATTTTCTTATAATCTGTGCCAGTGGCACTAATGGCATCTCTTCATTGCATGTATATTTATTTATCTTTCCTGTGTCTTATTTTACAATATTTTATTGTTGTTTTTCAGAACAAGCAAGAATCAAAGCTCTGGAAGAGGCCAAAACCAAAAAGAAAGAAGCTGCAGCGGCCGCCATTGAAAAAGCCAAACAAGAAAATGAGGTTTGATTTACCAAGGTTGTTTGGATAAGATTGCCATTGAATTATACTTTAATTGAAACTGAATTCCTTTGAGAGAAATATGATTTTCATCTTTATTGTCATAATATTTTGGACATGAAACAAAAGAGGTAGACACATATACATGTTTGCACAAAATGAAGCAACAAATGATGGAAAGATCATTGAATGCAATTATTGTGTTCAGGCTGATTAAGATTTTGCGCATAAGAGCAGACAATGAAATGGCGATAAAAGATACGGTTATGGTTTTGTTTAGCTTTTCAACCTCCAGTTGTGGTGGTCAGGCAATTAAACTAGAAAATGAAGCAGAGGAATTCAGTAGAGATTAGGAAAATAGAACCAAAAAATAATGTGAATCTAACTTTTATGAGAAAATATGATGCATAGAGCTAAAATAATTCCAGACATGAGTTTCAAATTGTTCTTTATCTTCCCAGATTAAAATTATAAGCAAAATATATTTAAATCAGAATAAGACACCAAGATTACAATGAATTATCTAACTTTAGATCAGAATAGCTGGAAGCATCAAGAATTGTCTATCCTTTTATAAAATGAATTTATCCAGGATCGCAAACAACGAAGATTGGACATGTCAGAGTTACAGGACATGCTTGACAGAAATGAGCGGCAACTCGAGGAATTAAACCAGAAACGCAGAGTAGATGCTAAGGTAATTTTCAGAAGTGTCTGCTACAAAAGTATAGATTGAAATTGTCCATTTATTGTTGAAAATGATTACATATTTCCAAATTTCAGTTCTAATATAAAATGTAACTTATGAGGAAATCCTTTAGTAGGTTTAATTAGATGTCATTCACACCAATCTATTAAAGCAAAAGGATCAACATTGTAAATATAAGATTCACCATGAAAAGAATCCAGTTCAAATTATAACTTTTTTTTTTTTTTTGCTCTATTTAGTGACGAACTGACATTCTAAAAAACTTGGATGAATCAAATTTACTTGTTTTCTTTGCAGTGGGCACGATACATGAGATGTGATGGATCTCCAGACCCTGTCAATCAAGGGGAGATAAACACATACATCAATCTTCGTCTTGAAGATCGAAGCCGGAATGATGCTGAGAATGTTCTGAAAGATAGTCAGCTAGATCTGGCGGTAAAACATGCTCTGTACTTTGAAAAAAAATATTTAATGTAATCAGAAGTATATTATACTTCCATACATTATAAGACAGGTACAGTAGTTTTGCTACTGTTGTTTTCACGGTCAATGTAAGGCTTTGTCTATAATTTTAATTCATTTGCTGCTCAGGAGTTAAAGAAGCTGATCATATGAAATTCTTCTCTTTTGATTTAATTACATTAAAATTATGATCAGATGTTGAATGAGAAATAAATTCATTTTCCGTAGAAAAAATGTATAAAAATATAAAAAATTATTTTTTATTACTGTATGTGATCATCAAAAATGTTATTGCAAATATCATGAGATTATCATATCAATGGCTTTATCTATTCCCACTCACAGCTAATTGATGAACTGCAGTTTCTGCTGAGAGATTCGCCACTTTCAGAGTTGCCAGAGAATCAAAGATCTCTGCATAAGGAAGTAAGTTAGCAGTTGATCATTCTTTGTGAGAACTGAAACATAATGAACTCTATTTGATTATTTATTTGCTAGTTTGATTGATTGGTTGCTTGATTGAGTAATTGATTGATTGATTGATTGATTGATTGATTTGTTAATTTGTTGGTTGGCAATTCATAGTTTGGTTGGTTGATTGGTCAATTGGTTGGTTGGTTGCTTGGTTGGTTGCTTGCTTGGTTGATTGTTTGGTTGACTTATTTGTCTATTTTTATAATAGCAGACTTGAACAAAATCCTATGTATTTCATTTGTTGAGAATACAACCACTGCGAACATCATTTTAATGACTGCTTGTATGTTGTGTTGCATATCATGATCTTCAGTGATATTAGTTTATCGTATGCAAAGAAAGAATAGTTTTTCATGATAATACAGTCAGCACTGATGATTTACTATCTGTGTTCTTTTTTTTTTTAATATAGTGTATTTATATAAACTACTTATGTTGGTCAATAGCTCTCTTTTGTAATCGCAGAGTGTGATAAAAGAATACAAATTTGTGATAATCATATTGATTTTATCACTTTGAAAAACCTTAAATGAAATTGGTTGCTTCATTTTGAAATTGAAAGAGTATTCATTGTCATTGCAAATATTCACTTATTCATAGACCATTGAGGAGCTTGAGAAGCTAATCAAGATCAAGTTGGACATGGCCTCACTACAGATATTGTGTGATGCAACTGTGTTGGCCAACAGTGAGACAGGCAACCTCCAGCATGTGGCAAAGAATGACAGTGTGGCTTTGTGTGTCTGGGGAAACATCATGAAGAATCCTAGGTAGGACACACCATGATCATAGTATCAGTTTATTCTCTTCTACCTTTATATGAAAAATCCTAAGTACAATGAGCCATTACAACAATATTGATTTATTCTCTCCTTACTTCACCTCCCATTTAATTTTAAGATCTATGTGTCTTGAAAAAATTGAAATGATAGGCTACAAACATGTGATGCAAACACCTGGTCTCACCAAAATATTTCTGCTAGTCACTTGCAAGGACAGAGAAGAAAAGACAGGTAACGCAAGAGGGGGAAAGATGATATCTGAGAGTGAATGGACTTAAGGTGACGCCCTGAGACTGTTTGAAAGCCATGAGAGTTAGAGGAGCATTGGTTAAAAGGTCTTTAGATTAAGGGCATTGTAGACATAAACATAAAACGTTGTAAATTAGAGAATGCTGGGGTTTTATGAATATAGGAGACATTGTTTGAATTATTAGTCCATGTAGTCATATAAGGATGAAAAAGACCACGACTGATGGAGACGACTGTTGCATAACTCATCAGGGAGTGCCTCTTTGACTCCAGACAGAGTTCAGGAGAAAACAGAAGAAGAAAAATAAAAGAAGACACGGAAGATCTTTTTGTCGACTTCATGGGCTTGTCTTATAATTGCCATTGCTTTGCTCTACTCGGTGGGTTTTTTTGTTTGGTATTTCTTCCTCAACCATAAATCATGCTCCTATGTTCTCAGAGTGAGAATGTAATTTTTATTGTTGTTTCTTAAGGGGGGAGGAGGGGGGTCCTGAAGGTGATTTTTTTTATTATTGAAAATAGGCTATTTTAACCATGTCCATGGCATTCGGCATGTTCAAATTAGACGAAAACAGTGAAAAAAAATTGACTTCTTTAAATGGTTGCCATGGCAA
>JBCEWB010094179.1:0-12351 GCA_039654565.1 Peronia peronii
AACAAAATTAAACGGAATTATATAAAATAGAAAGCTATGTTTTTAAATATCCTTTTTTTCAGGGCCAGTTTGTTGTACATGCTTGCATTGTTGATTTGATTTATATCGATTATAAACAGCCTGAAAATGCACACATTTTCTTGAAACAACAAAATAAAGGAAAATGTTAACCAAATAAGACAAAAAGAGAGAGGGGGAGAGAGAGAGAGAGAGAAAGAAGAGGGGAGAGGGATATAAATTCTAGAATCCAGTAGTGACCAGTCCAGATCTAGATCTAGAACAAAACATTTGTAATACACGCACGTGTAGGCTATGTTATAAGAGCTAATACACTGTTATTAAGTGATCTGCCAATCATGGGATCCTTTAATGGCACATCAACTGATTAAAGACAAAATGCACTCTGTTGAATCTTGAAACGCCCACAGCACGAGAGCACAGCTGATAATGATATGTCCACGTAAATGTTCTGTAAACGCAAACTCAAATTGCGCTGTGAACGTAAGGGGGTCTATTTTATGACTGCCTGAGAAATATAAAAATAGCTCAAGTGCCCATCTTTACAGCGACGGAAATTGCAAACTCCCTAGCACTGCTGCAAAACTCCGTTTGATTGTGATAGCGAATGTAACGGCCCGATCAAAAACATAGATCTAGGCTACGTCCTGGATGTAGCATCCGCGACTAAGCAAAAAAAGTTCGTAGTTTTCCTAATTCGGTGTTTTTCTTTATTATTATTATTATCTAATTTATGAGAAACCCAGGATTTTAAGCATGTTTCCAGGTGCCCGGGATTGTGCTTGAAATCCGGGAAAATCCCGTTTTTTCCAGGAGGGTTGGCAACCTTGCTTACCCCTATCACTAATGCCTGCCATGGAGCAGTTTCAGGGTTCTGGGAAGCCCATATATGGGCGCCATATCTTCTTTGGTCAGAAATAAAAGTGTCTTGACCTTTGATGTGACAATTAATGCACTACTCTGCTCTGAAACAGCAGAAATGGGGCAAATTAAGTTCTCATTAGACCGTGGGATTTCATTTTAGAGGTTCTGGTGAAAATTTTCGCTGATTTTCGGTGTGGTCAGCATCCCCAGTGGTCAGCCAGTGTCCATTTCAGGCACTAGAACTTCTGATATTGGTGGTAGAGATCACAATCAAGTCTTTGTCCACTATTTGCCCTTATAAAGTGAAATATTGTCGATCTATCATTGAATATCGAGCCCCGACTGAGCCAGGAACTGCATGTTAGAGGTAAGAGGTATTAGGCAACCATTAAATGACCACCCTTTCAAGGGCTTAGAATGGACATATGAACTTGTTTATACCATTTTTATGTTCGCAAATGGCATAACTTTTAAGAGGAAACACATGCCCAAAAACTAATTTTTTTAGCAAAAACCCAATTTCCGGAACACTCCCCCCCCCACCCCCCCCTCCCTGTGGAGTTCATGAAGAGGATTTGTTAAATGGTAGATCAAGCAAGTTGAGCCATGATCAAGCTAGCAAAGTTCCACTGTATCTCTCTTGATATAGTCTTGCTTAGTCATTATGCAAGCAAAATATTTTAGCAGAATGACAAAAAAGATACATGTCAAGGATGTAGTTTATTTTCTATTTGTAACATTGTTGGTAAGTCAAACCTTAGAATCACAACATTAAAAACAAAAAAATCAAATCATTTATATTATTTGTATGGAGCATTGAATGATTGGGGATGAAAGTTTCAATCACCATTTGCACTGCAATGCTTGTGTTAGAGTCAACATGTACAAAGCTGTACATGTACTTTCAAAGAGTCTTGTTTGTTTTGGGGTTTAACGGCACATCAGCACGATCATGGCTATATTGTGGCAAACGCGGTAAGAAATGTTTAAACGTCAAGAAGAAGAGAGGAAAGAGAGTGGGACAGAAGACAGGAGCAAGGAGAGAGAGAAGAGATGTCACCCCTGGAATGTCGAGGATGGCATTCCACGGGAGACATTTCACCAATGGCCAGCTTTCACTGCCTGCATATGGGAGCAAAGAACCTACTGATAGACTCCAGGCCCCTGTGGGGGACCAAAGGGTCTTAAGTCACTGATGCAATTGTCCCAAAGAAAAAAATTGACTCAACTGAAGATCAACTCATGTCACTGCAAAATAAGTGTAGTTAAGTGTACCAAGTCAACAATTTACAATCCAATAGCTCATCAAGAATTTGGTTTAGCATCTGAAAAAGGTATTTTCTTAGTTATCAGCATCACAACTCAGAATAGGGCCCAAAATATAGTATATCTGTCATCCTGCTCCCTTCAAAGTGACAGTCTCCAAAGTGTCTCCTTCTTGCCAAAACAATACAATTATACTATTTTCGATAGACCTACCATAGTCTCCTGGTTTCAAAATGGAACAAGTAACAATTATTATCTTTTGAATCAAGCATTGAAATGGAATGTGTAGGCATAGACTTTGCCAATTTGGATATGCTGATTTAAAAGATAACTTTTTTCTTCTTTGACCAATAATAAACTGTTCAAAACCTAGCTTTATCTTCTCACCCGAACTTATCTCAAAGTGAGTGCCACAATGCATCAGTGACATCTCATTGTCTGCCAATTTCTTTGTCCTTGCATTTCAATCTGTCTCTTTCTGAACAGCCCAATACACTATAATTAGATCTTCCTTCATGTCTGTATTTTTCATATATTTTGACAGTGTTCTACTTCAACCCTTCAGTTTTGGCAGACTAACTATATTTTCAACTAACAGTTCTTTATTGACTGTATGCACTGGAACAAACCATGATCTCTCCCTCCCTTCTCAAAAACCCAACACAATAACAGACGGAAAAGGAAAAGATAAAGCTACTCACATCATTGTCCGAAGTTCCACAGAGACCACATGATTTGCATTCAATACACTGCCATGGATACTTCTTAACTGAAATTATCATGTTGTCTGTAAACTGTAAACAGGACGGGTGACCTGAGAAAAAGCAAGCCATAAAATATTGATAAAAGTATACCTGAATATCTGCGTCTATGTCTCCAAATACACCATTTACATATCTATGTAGGAAGTAGTCTATAAAAATATCCTCTGGCTGTACAGAACCAAGCAGATAGCTGTACTCTCTATAATTTTAAAGGACCTGGACAAAGTGTTTACATTCTGTTGAAAATCTATATGAAATGTGGTTTCCTCAAGGGCACTGGAAAGCTTTCTTCCTTTTCCCTTATTTTCTCTCATTCTCCATTGGCAGATTCAAAACTGTTTTCAAGGAATTGATGTTGCAGCTTAATTCTGTGACTCGTGAAAAATGCAGCTGCATGTCGCATCATGTCACTGCATTTTCCCACTTGCTGCATGATTACTACACTTTTTATTGTTACTGCATTTTTTTTTGCAATGGAATTTTGGGACTGTAGTCTAGAGCATTGCTATGAGCAGTTTTAATCCTGCATCTTGTTGCTAATGCCTGTAACTGTAGGCCTACAGCATGAAACTATAAAAAGCTTCATGGTCTACAGTGACACTGATTTAGTCTCTCGATATGGCAAATTAAAGCCAAGGATGGCAAACCGGAAGGGACAAAAGACCACAGTGACATTATAAATAATGTTGTATGAATATAAGTTATGCTAGACTTTGCCCATCCCATGTACTGATAAATATTCATGTGCACCACAGTGTCTTTGCTTGGCTGATGATAGATTTTGTTGTTACCTTCTGGACCTAGATCTCCTCATAACACAGAGCTAATGCAATGATAGCCCAATGTGATAGTGCCAAACACCGTCCCTTGTTTTCTCTCTCTTTTTTTTTAATGCATCTTTTCAGTTATGTTATTTTTTGCCCACTTTGATTAGGCAATTTTACTTTCTCAGCATAGATTCAGTCTGTGATAACTTACAGTAATAATGTAGACAAGTATAAATGTGATTTACTTGTTCTGATATTAGTGATGCCTGCTAGCTGTTCAATTTACCATGATAATCATTGATGTCACAGACTGAAGGTCTACACTTTGCATCATGTAGGTTTCCTTATCTTTTTTGCATGTACTTGACATAAGGCGAGGTATGAAAAGACTGGCTCTCATTCATTCTGACACCACCGTAGCCTGAATTTGACCACGTGAATATCCATCCAAACCGCCCCACTCACATACAATATGTACATATATTAATTTTTGTCTTCGGGATGCATTACAGTGTACTGTTATTTTTAAGAATTTACAGGTATTAGAATAATAGAGTCATCACTGACAGGTAGAATTCTTAAATATCTTCGGCTTGGGTTGGTCAGTCAAATTAACGGGATGATAAGTAACGCCACAAATTTAAAATCCATACAGAAATTTTTGAAGATTACTGAGGTCTCCGGACTACAGACACATACAAAATAGAGGTGGTTTAAAATTGTGTACATCATGTATCTTATAAACTTTTTTGTGCATATAAATGTATTATCCCTAACATAAAAGCCAAAAACTGGGTCTGAAAAAAATGTGAGAAATATGCATTTGCACAAATCTAATGTTAATACAGATGCTATTAAAACTAAATCTGCACGCTGTTGTTCCATTGGTCTGCTATGGAAAGGTCTACATAATTATTTTAAAAATATATCTAACACTATTATTTTTTAATTACATTTTCAATTTCGTGAGTTGCATTTTTATCATATTTTTTGGCTTTCATCTGGTTTTTGTGTCATTTTTCTGCATTTCTGATAGCCCCCCCCCCTTTTCATTTTTCATGAATCACAATTAATTTAATGACATTTTCTTGATATTCTTTTCTTTTCATAACTGTATCATTTGTCTGGCAAAAGTATTTCTAGCTTTCTAGATTTCCAAAATTCCAAATATTTTATTATACTTGTATATAGACACTTTCAGAGCAGATGTCTGTGGGAAGTTGATATAAGAGTTAGTTAAGCCTCAGATTCCACTTGGGAACAAAGGGCCACAACAGCACTCCTCCAACGGATGCGGTTTTGGGAGATCCTCTTCAGCTCGGCCCATGTCATTCCAGCTGCCTTCACTTCAGAGTCCGTACTTCTTCGCCAAGTCTGTTTAGGTCTGCCAACTTTTCGTTTTCCTTGTGGGTTCCAGTCCAGTGCCTGCCGGGTGATGTCTGATGGTGGTTTGTGCACTGTGTGGCCAATCCACCCCCATTTTCTTTTCTTGATTTTTCTCCAATCAGTACTTGCTTGGTTCTATTCCACAGGTCTTCATTTGAGATAATTTCTGGCCACCTGATGTTGAGGATATTGTGTAGGCATCTGTTGATGAATGTTTGTAGTTTGTTCCTGTTGGTCTTGGTTGTACGCCATGTTTCGGAGCCATATAAGAGGACTGACTTGACGTTGGTGTTAAATATTCTGATCTTGTTGTGAAGCGAGAGGGCTGAAGATCACCAGATAGGTTGTAAAGTCTTGAAAGCATGCCTCACCTTGTTGATGCAGCTCTTGATGTTGTCATCTACTCCGCTGTCTTTGCTCATTACACTGCCCAGGTATGTAAACTTGTCCACTTCCTTGATCTCTTCCTGTCGCGGTCGGACCGTGTCATGTTATTGGTTGTATATGTATAGGATTTCCGTCTTTCCAATGTTGATTCTGAGGCTGGTCTTTTCGCCTTCTGCTGCGACACGTTCTAGCTTTTCTTGTGCATGTTGCTGTCTGTGGGAGAGGAGGCAGATGTCATCTGCAAAGTCAAGATCTTCTAACTGCTTGGTGAGTGTCCACTGGATGCCGGTCTTCTGATCTGCTGTGGATTGCCGCATGATCCAGTCCACCACCATCAGAAATATTGTCGGCAATAGTATGCATCCCTGTCATACGCCAGTCTGTACCTGGAAGGGGTCTGTCAACTTTCCCTCATGTATGACTTGGCAGGTGAAATCTTCAAACAGCTGCTGGATGATAGCAATGTATTGGGGGAAAAGCTGTAGTGCTGCATCAGTTTGCAGATGACCTCCCTGTGTTGATATAAGAAAGCTTCCCTAAAGAGGGAACCTGCTTCTGGCCTGCCCGGAGGAGAGCATTTGGTCCAGGAATTCTGAAGGCTTCTTGTCTCCCAGACCATTTGTGTAGAGTATCCTGGCTGCCCATTCCTGTTCAGTGAGCTTGCAGGCGCTAACGAGGCATTCTATAGGGATAGTATAGCGTTTGTTCACTGGTGGAGAGGGGAGTATGTCGACCATCCAGCCAGCTGTGTTGTCATTGAGGGTGGCCACCACATAAGAGTATTTGGTTGCATTGGTCAAGACGCTATTAATGTCGAATTGTGCCTCGGCCTCCACAAACCAGATCTCTGCGTGAACCAGATCTCTGCCTTCTTCAGCCAGAATGTGGGAAGTTTGATGGCCACTGCGGCGGCTGTGTGGGCCGCAGAAATGGTATGGTTCTGTTCTATCACTATGCAGCTTGGGATCACCACTGAACTGTCTGGCACAACAATGGGAATCATCTGGCACGACGATGGGAATTGATTTTTTCCGTGAGCGTCACTTGAAACATCTTCTATTAGAGCTTGCGATGCGAAGACAAGGTTGATGACAACTTCCTTCATGTTCTATACGTTTGTGTTCACAATAAGTGTAAATGAGTGCATGGGAATTCCCGGTGACTCTGATGCAATAGCTGACACCAGCAGGCAGGAGTGAACCTGCATCGCTACAGGGGAGCAACTGAAGAGCGTTTTTGCAAAAGTGGGTTCAGCTCAACTTCGTCAGAATTTTAACCAAGGTAGCTATCATGTAATAGAGGGAAGGAACTTTCTCTGGAACATTTCACTTTCCTCAAAACCACCTTAGATACCGTGAAAATTGAATGTGAAATAGCATTTTCAGAAGAAGCTCAGTCCGCACGTGACAGTTTTACAAAACAAGTTCAGTCCAAGTGCAGTCAACGAAACGGCTGGTTTCTCTCGCTCTGTCTACTGCTAACCCTCACCTGCACTTAGTCCCACCCACTGTCCGCAAGCCAACCGACACCGTCCTCTACTTCCCCACAGGCAACCAGAAGCGTCAACTGTTATTCAGTGTTACATAAACAAGTAGATTCTACGCCTGATTTGGGCTCTCATAGCCAGGTACATTTGGCAATTTAAGAGAATGATACAAATCAATAAATGATGCTGGACTTACCAGAGCGACCACAATCACTACATGACACGAGTTCCTCTGCCACTTTAGTCTTCTTGTTTTCTGTAGCATCACCCAAGCAAAAATCGCAATAGTTGTTAGCTGAGACTTTAGTTTCTGATGCTGTCACAGCGGTTGATGATTTGCTTGCTGCTAGGTTAAAAAAAAAAACAACATTGAAAACAACACTGAAACAGAAAGTCTCGATGAGATATATATAGATATTACATGAAAGAATTGTTTTCATCTCAAACATGAATTTATATTTCAATCTCATTCACAAAGATAAATAGACTGTTGACAATGTCAATATGGCATAATTAAATAATATGAATAAAATTCTTATATCCTATATCATATTTGCTACAATGGCGAATGAATGTTCAAATTGAGTACACCTGAAAAAATGATTAGTTTTGTTCTGACAGATATAAACTATATACAGCTTGGTAAATATTTATATGAGACAAAAAACAACATGGATAACATCATCTGTGGTAATAAAGGAACTCTTAGTCTCTGAGACCATCAATAGTTCAGAATTAGGTGGTCAAAACTATTTAAAATAAAAAAAACAAATGACTTAGCTAAAAAATGTTGCTTCTTTACAGATCAGTTGTACAGTTGGGAAGAGATGGTGGGGGGGGGGGGGGGGCAGGCCTTTTCAAAAAATGAATCCAGGGTTTGGAGGGAGGGAGGGAGTGGGAGGGGAGAAGAGGGAAGAAGGCAGAAGACAAGTCATTCTTTGACAAAATGAAAGAATAATAAATTTCTTGAAAAAAAAATTTGTATCTAAGAGGTCAGTTTTATTCTTTAAATGAAATAGGTAATATTGCACTACCATGAAAAAAAGCCATCAGTTTTAAACAGATGAGCATGATGCATGTAAGGTGAGCAACAAGAATAAACAGACAGAGGAAAAACTGAAGGTATCAGATCTGAGAAGGAATTAAAAAGATTAAAGTGATGCATATGATACAATTTGTGAATTGTACTGACCATCTAAATTTTAAATAGTACCACTATAATTGATGAACTGAATGAATGAAATTATAACACATTTACCTATGAAAAAACTTAGCCCCTAATCTTTGCAGCTTCAAAAATCAATACAGATCAGCCTACTGGTAACATGCATAATAAAACTGTCCTGCAAGGGCAAAACAACATAGCTCAAACTTTTTTTTAATGTTAGGGTTTTCCCATTGTTTTTGCTCAATTAATTAGACTATTTGTGGACAAGGATAAAAGCACATACTGTATCTTACGCTTACTTTAGAGTTCAAACCTCGTCTATGTCAAAGCAGTGAAATTGCTAAGTGTGCAACTTGGAGAGACCCCAACTACAGTTCATTTGACCTGCTTTTGTAACGTGACCAAAACTATTGCAGCTGTAGCCCATGGTACTGCTTCCCAAAACTACAAAAAAACCAATGTTAAAACAAAGTTATCAGTCAAGTAAGATTCACTAAAGTGATAAAATTTTAGTTTTAATAAGATCAATGATTATACTTGTCTATGTGAATGTACTGAGTGGGTCTAAAATACTAAATGTTTGCACATATTCTAAACTGAGATCTGGCCTTGACTCTGCTTATGTTGAGACCTGTCTCTAAAGGGTGCTGCACTACTAAGCTTAGTTTGGACTAGATGTTTCGCCTATCCCTTCTTCCGTTTGTTAGTATATCAATAGGATTTGTTACATGTTGTATGTCCCAATTCTATTTATGGTTCCTCGGCCATGTCGATAAAATAACCAATCAACAAAAGGCCTGCTGCTGATACATAACCAATTGGCAGTGTAGTGGCTAGGTGATTAAGGTGGTGAACTATTGGGATCTCCCTGAACAGGTTTAAAAGCTTCTGACAATACACTGTTGTTCTTGTTGTTTTTTTTCTACATCTCAGGTAGAATTCAATAAGAGAAGCACTGAGCCAAGTTAAAGGTTAGGATTAGATTCTCATCAGCATAGTTGTTGTCAGGATAGTCTGAATCACCCCATCCATGTTCTAGCCATGCACTTTATTGTTTTGTTTTGTTTTCAGATGGGTTTACATGTGCATGCAGGTGAACAAATAAAACCTTAACGTTACTTCTGAAGCAGTTAGAAGATAAGGACAAAACGAGCTCGATAATGATGTTAAAGATACTTCCTATTAGCCCAGAAAAGAACTGGAAGGCAGTGAAGGCACATTTGATGATGACGCAATATATAAGAACTGAATTGCAGCACTCCTCAACCGTCAGCATCTTCTATTGCCCTGGAAAAAAAAGCTGCTCTAGTATTAAACAGTCTGACTGAAGTCAGAGTAGAAGACACTCAGCTATCCATTAAAAAAGAAATGGCTCAGATCAATTGAGGAAATAAAGAAGGAAATGCCTTACTGCATGAAGTCAAAGATGGGTGCAAAGACACTGTTTGTCTTCAGACAAAATTTCACAGAGAAAGATGAGAGTAAAACTGATTCAGCAGTTTTGCTCCATATCGCTAACAGAAAGGAGAGCTTGAGTCTAGTCAAAAACTGTGGCAAATCCAACCATCAAAAATACTTTTTAAAAAAAAGGCTTGGATATACAAGTGTCATTCATGGCAAGCTTGGAGATAAGCTTCTTGAAAGTTTGCAAGGTTTTTCACTTCACTTCTCTTGGCTTTAACACCAACCAAAAAAAGTGCAGTATCGTCTTCTAAATTTTTGAGAGTGCAAGCCCCGAATTACTGAGTCCGGCAATTGACATATGAGGCAGATGTATGCCAAGCAATAAACTTCACACAATAAAAAAGTTCTTCTTTCAACAATTTAGAGCAAACTGCAGCAGAAATTAATTCATATGAACTGACCGGAACTGGGCATGTACTAATGTCAAGAGATTCAATTCACAGTGTATTTGGAGGAAAACTGAAAATAAAGGTGATGTATGTGATTGGCTGGCTTTTGCTGGTGTTCTGGAGAATGCTAAATACAGTGATATCAATATCACAAGCTTCTTTCTTTGACTGGCCTGATGGGTTCAACTGCCAGAGAACCTCCAAATCAGGCTTGGCTGAGATGTCAATTATAGAACTCCAGTGAAGATCCAAAAAATAACTTTCCAAGCAAAAGATTTTTGAGCGTGAATTTTTGAAGAAGACAAGCACTTTGTGGTGATCATACTGCCTACTGCTTGAATTCAACCTCGAAGGTTCACAACCAAGAAGAAGACTGACATCATGAAGATCATGTGCCCCTTCATGCCAATCCTCATAGGTCTCTTTTGACAAAGTTTGAAAACCAATGAAGACTCCAGTGATTTCACTGAAAACTACTGACACAGCTCATTAGCTCATTGCCTGTACAGCAACATGAATCATAATCTCATTTTAGTACACTTCTGTCCCAGTATTTGATGAACCCAAACACATGAGTTTATCTTTTATCTTAGCTGTAAGGTGATCAGCGCTTGCCAGTAATTTTCCTTTCATACATTTTGAATATACGAAAATAAATGTTCTTACTTTTGAGTCATTGATAACTTTAATATAGACAAAGCAATGCTGGGTGTTGAAATTTGACAAGAAAAGCAAAGAATTCTGATTGGCCTTTTTTTTATTTTCCTTTTCAGTGATCAAACGAATCCTTCCATAATCATTAATTCTATGTCACCGATATCTCAACAATTCACGTTCTGTTGTCAATTCTTGTATTGAAAAGATAATTAAACATTTACTAGACCCGTTTCAATTTGGAGTTATTAATTTTTATGGTTTTGAGTTGTCTCTTTAATGCTAGTGTCTATACTGCATAATTTTTTTAAAAATGAAGTATATGTGTACATCAATGATGGAAACAAAATTGTCTGGCTATGCAATTTGCCTTTGTGATCAAAGTCTCATAGTGTCATACCATATGTAATCAAAAATGATGAAAAAGCACTGGGAATGTAACACAAGGTCGTGACCTTTGTCCGTTGTTTACATCATCCTATCCAACACTATTTAAATTGGGGGACATTTTTCTTTCTTTCCCTCACAGGAGGTTTTCAATTAAACTTATTTGTCAACTTGTGACCTTACATGATTCAAGATACAAGAAAAACAAAGTTTATAATCTCTTATAGTCAAAGGATCACAACCCTCTGTTACAGTTTTGTATTTACGTTGATGCAAAATTTTACAATGGAGATGAAAAATATATCACCAGAAACTAGGCCTGTGCATGACCGATAATGTTCGTGACTGACGGTTAACCGGTGAATCAACTCCATGACCGTCGATCGTCGATTATTACATCGGTTAAATATTTTCCTCTTTGTGTAACGTCGGTTATGGTATGGCCTTGACCTTAGACTATTATGACTAAAAACAAAAAAAACCCGCCACCCAGTCAGCCCGAGTTTCGCTCATTTGACCTTTGACCGGGGACTCAGATTAAGGGCGGGCGGGTCCTGAAGGCGATTTTTTTTTATTATTACGGATAGGCCATTTTTTTTATTATTATTACGGATAGGCTACCTTGTCCATCGCATTCGGTATGTTCAAATTTGAGGAAAACAGTGACAAAAATTGACTTTTTCAAACAGTTGCCATGGCAACGCCGCCATCTTGGATTTTGGCATCTCTAAAATAGCTAACTTCAAAATCTGTCTAGTCCGCCAAATTTTAACCGAACTTGATGAAACTTGGTGAGCATCTTTTTTGACACAATATCTAAAAAGTTACGTATTTTCAGCTGTTTGTATGAAATAGAAAATTTTCTAGAAAGTTTTGAAAATGCCATGTAGCAAAATTTCAAATTTCGCCATTTTTTCATACTAAAAACCCATTTTTCTCTGAAAGCTACCAACAGAATGGGACGCGCATATGTACGTTTTTGAGTTTTGTTGTGAACATGATGTGTGCAAAATTTGGTTAGAATCGGTTCAAAAACAAAAAAGTAGATAGCAAAATACTGATAAAAAACCGGGTTTTGAGAAAAACGCGTTTAAAGTTTTTTGTCACGGAAAAATTGACATAGAGAGTTTTTATTCGGCTTTTGGCCTCAAAACACCCTTTTTGTACATACTAGCCCTCTCTTCAAGACTTCTGTGTCTTTTATTGCCTCTTTCTGGCTTTCTGGGCATAATTCTTCTCGAATTTTGTTCCCTGCCCCCCATAAGTATAAGAGCTCCAATAGAGCCACTTCCAGGTTCTTGGGGGCCTATATGTGGTCCCCATATCGTTTTCTGTCCAAACTAAGAGTTTC
>JBCEWB010094200.1:0-12351 GCA_039654565.1 Peronia peronii
TACATACATACATACATACATACATACATACATACATACATACATACATACATACATACATACATACATACATTTGCATGATTGACACTTCCGAGGCACCAACATGTGTTTGGGTATCGTAACATACGTGCTTAACTGTAGCTTTGATGTACCAAGCATAAATTTGGGTGTCACTAAAACATGTATCAAGAGCCACCTTAATGTCACCAAACAAATTGTCTTTGAATGTTCCTAGCGTCATGTTATTTGTGGATTTGAATTCTCAAAATCCAAATTTTTATTCTCTAGAGCTCGGCACAAAAGATGCCTCAAAACATCAATAATTGAACTCAGATTCGGGTTTCAAGTTTAACTTCAACAGCCTATATTGAAACCACAGACTGTTTCTACAATTTAAGATCGTGTAAAAAATGTCTCTGATATGGTTGTCTTCCAGCTTTTAAAGGCTGTTTATACATATCATATTACTGAGCTGTGGGGTGTTATCTTCTCGGAAGATGGACGGCTCAACAAAGAGATTGAGACGAGAGTATAGAAGATCAACAACGACAGCTACCAGCTTTCCCCACTCCTCAAACATTCTAATATCCCAATTGCGACCAAACCCAAACCCATTAGCTCTATCTTTATCCCCACCTTGACCTGTTAGTGTCAGACATGGACCCTGACCAATAGTCTGGAACGCAAGATAACTATCTGTGAGATGAGACATCTCAGGAGAGCCGTCAACAAGACCAGACGGGGTATGATCAGGAACACCAGGATCAGAGAAATGGTGGGAACAACACCTGTCCTCAACTGCATCCAGAGGCAGACAACCAGGTGGTTTGGACATCTGTCACGCACAGCATCCCACCAGCTTGCCAGTAAAGCATACAACAGAAGAATTTCAGGGTATAAGGCAAGAGGAAGACCCAGAAAGACATAGATCGAGGGTGTGAAAGAAACCCTGAAGACCCCCAGCATCCCACCCAGCCAGGCCATCCAGCTTGCCAGAGACCGAAAGCTCTTTCTCCCCTCGACGCCACTAGACGGTACAAGAGGACAGAATGTTAAAAGAAGAAGAAGAAAGGAGTGTTAAAGACTCTGAGGACATACACACTGACTTTGCTGATGAATTATCTAAATAAGTGTGAATCGAGCCCAGTGTGGGAAGTAACCTTTAAAATCCTTGTGACCGCAACTTTCGATTACACAGGGATTAAAAAAAAAAAAAAGGGTGCAATTAACCTTATGAAATGTTTATTCAAAGGCTTAGTGCATCCCTTTAAAAAACTCGCTCGTACAATGATTAAAAGTTGAAAATGAATTTGTCAAATGTCCATCAATAAGTTTTGATAATGAGGAAGTTGGTATTTGTGTGTTTATCTTAACGGAACATCAGCAGGATTATGGCTGTATTGAATCAAACAAATTATCCTGTGAAGATGTCAGAAGTTGTTTAAGCCTGGGCACTAACGCTAATTACCACAGTCAAAGACTTGAAAGAATCTAAAGTCATTCATACAGCCTTGGAACACATCATGTTATTTAGTGCTCTAGGTAATTATCTAAAAGGGTGATGATGGAACGATATTGTTATCTCTTCCTCTCTCTTTTATGATTAATTACAGCTTTACCAGCCATTGTCCTTCACATTCAATGTATAATTTTCGAATATCGCTTGATGGCTCAAACTTGATTCCTTTGCAGTTTACTATTATATGTTGACAATACAGCTTTTCTTTATAAATGCTGTTTCCAGAAAATCAAAATTGAGGTTTGCTATTTCTCTTTTGACAAATTTTAATGACGGACAAATTGCAGTTTTGGGGGGTGGAATGATTCAATAAGTCGTCTTTTCATGTTGTGGGGTTATGTTTACATAGGCGAGGAAATGCGTGCACTGTGATAAAATGTGAGTTTTGCCAAAGCAGATTAGATAAGTTTGTAGCAGAAAACTACAAAATCATTAGATAGAAGGTTGAATTGTTGAAGAATTGAGAGTAGAAACCGCACTTGAATTTCGCAAAACCTTTGATGTAGATCTATGTGCAGCTTGGCTCTTGACAGAAACTGAACAGCATTGTGTGTCCAGTCTCACCATGAGTGACGTTATTTCTATACTCTCCAGCATAACTACCAGTTATATATTATGCGTGTTCATGAAGACCATGAAAAAATAGACCGTTTGACACTTTGCTCATCAGACCTTACTGTCATAGTTTGTTTAATTGGCAGATATGAAGAGCTCGCTGAATTTTTATATCGATTTATGAGCCATCGATATTTCTGAACTGCACAGTAAAGGATGTTTATTTTCCCATTACAATGACACGCCCTATTTTCTGATCTATAAAGGCTGCCGAGTTAAATGCATATTTAAAGTCAGTTGGACAATTTTGACAGTCATGATGACGAACGGATGCCTTAATTCGATGAGAGGAGGGACATGCACATTTTTAAATGAAGTGAGTTCTACACACACATCCCGTTCACTCCTTTGCTGCAAATCTCACAATGACCACGGTGAAGGTGGTGGTGTGTGTGTGGTGGGGGAAGGAGGGGGCCGGGGGGGGGGGGTCTTCCTCGGACAATATTTGGGCAAGACCAATCTCACTCTGACTGCTTTACATTTCGGAAAAGAACTGTGTAACATTGTTACGGTGACTTAAAGATGCACATTATAGCATTTTAGGTAGTTGGCTAATAAAAGTTTACAAAATTCCAAGGCCTGAGATGAACAGATAGAGAATAAAGAGAGATAGCGTCATGTAGGACACAGTTAAAAAAAAACTATTTAAATAAAAACGCAAACCTGCAAACAACAATTTGGCTTTGATTTAACAGTCGTTGGAGTTGTCCACGGTCCACAATCTTGATTTGTATTTTGTAATGGCGAGGTATTACAACACCTCTCTCTTTCGAAGGATGGACATTCAAGATTCCTCCAGACTGAAAGTGTAGAAAGGAATGAGGCAGCTGGCTACGACTTCAAAGAACAGTGAAAAACGATTGGGTTTGTTTACCCATCGTAGCATAAAGACGGTTGTGGCCTTGCTAGCGTCTCAGTTCTTTGTGGGATCGAAAATCTCATTGATGTGCATTTTCTGACTGTCCTAGTTTAAGATACCACAAATCTGCTTCTCATACAAAATTCTAAGTCACCCAGTGCTTGTAAACGATTTACTCCGCGTAAGATGTTCCAGCCGTTATCTCTTTAATACTGTTACTCTTGTAACAGCCTCTTCCTATTCTTTCTTCAAAACTTCAGACGAAGTAATCAAATGTTTTATATTCAGTATTCAAATTCTCCAAAGTGGATTTGAAATCACAGTAAATATGTAACACAAACATACAACTTCATCCCTTCCTCGGGATATTGCTGGGTTGCAGAAAAACAAACACATAAAACACATTAGATTGACACATATGTGTTTCAATATTGACAATTCATCTGTCAAGATTGACTAATGTTGTATGAAGTTAGAGGTAAATTTAAAAACTAAGATGAAAGAAAAAAGAGCATAGTTTGCTTTATTTCTCAAGAGTGTATTATTCATATAAAAGTGCAGTTCACTAAGCAGATGCTTAATAGCTGTAAAAAGGGTTATTTCCTGGCCAGCGGCACAGCTAAATTATCTAAATGAACAAGGGATTATCGTGTAATCATCCATAATAACATATATTATTCTGTTTCCTAGGGGCGAATACTAATCGAACACACTCCATGCCAAATCTATAAAAGTCTTAGGAAAGCAACGTTGAAGAGAGAGTTTCCGCTGCAATGGTACGTCATTAAGTATGGATGATACAGGCAATCATTGGCCCGCATAGCTCCTTTTGTAGTAGCCCTTCGCGTTAGCTGTTTCAAATTGGAACCACTCTCCTGCGAAATCAAGAATCCTGTGATTTTCACTACATCATCATCATACACCAAGTGGATCATCACTTTCGTATTTGATCCAGAATCTTATGTTGTTTAATCAGCAAATAATCAAACAATGACATGCTCTACCAATTTATCGTGTGACTTGTCAACAATGATGTGGCCTGACCTTTTCCAGGACAGTTCAGACGACGTTTCCATAATTATTTCTTTTAATTCTTCTGAGACAACATCAGCAGCAATGACAACGGAGGTAGACAAGCTGGTTAATGATCACGTCTTCGCTATTATCGAAACAGTAGTAGATTTGTGGATTGTGCTTTGTTTATCGTCGTTTGGGACAGTGACCAATGCTCTAAATCTCGTTGTTTTCATCCGACAAGGTTTCAGAGACAGTGTCAACGTTTCTTTAACTGCTATCACTTTGTGGGACAGTGTGAAGTGTTTGACCAGCGTCATCCATCGGCTCTTCGGTCCCATTGCTCTGGTTTCTCCCGCAGATGGGATCTCTTGGAAAAATATGACTTTTCCATCGCTTATACACCTCCCTCTATTTGCAGGATACGTTTCCTATGCGCTAGCAAGCTACGTGGGAATAGAACGATGCCTCAGTGTCGCCTTCCCGTTGAAAATCAAAACTATGCTCAGCCCGAAGTTCACTTTGATGATGGTAGTATTTATATCTGCGTTTGTTTTCGGGGCTTTTGCTGTGATGTTGTTTATTTATGATATCAAATATGTCTACAAAGCGGAGTACAACGCCACCATAGCAATATATGTACACAATGACTTTTATTCTGCTCACGGAGTTATCATTATGGTATACTACAAGGCCATTGGCCTCATCCTGCCCGTTTCCAGTTTCATCATTTTGTGTATCTCTTCAGCTATTACTGTATATTTCTTGAGGAAATCAGCGGCTAATCTGTATAAGATCCAATCTGCAGACGCGGCACCGACCAAACAGACCAGTATTTCCTGGAGGGAAAGACGAGTAATCACGATGCTGTTGATAGTAATCGTTGTGTATATCGTGAACATTTTCCCACGCATTCTGCTCTACATCGCATCCCTTCTGGAGCCGGGCTACTATGTACTAGGAACGTATCACAACGTCTTTATGTCTACGGTTTATCTTATTTTTATTTTAGATTTCACCAATGCTTCGATTAATTTTTTCATTTTCCTGAAGATGAGTACCAATTTTAGGAACACGTTTTACTCGGTCTTTCCTTGCTGCCGAGGCGAGGGTCAGCTAAAGAGCACACAAGTGTCTGAATCACGGGTACGGAATTCCTGAAACAACGAGCTTACTGATGTGTGTCCAGTCGAGAAACGGTACTGAGAACAGTAGTTGACATGGGATCTTTCACCTTAATAGTAGGTTTTTATTTATTTTTTTTACCAGACGTTATTATGGTTGTTATTGGTTGCTTTCGGCACTTTTTTTTTTGACTTTTTTTTATACATGTTCTTGTTTGTGATTGCGTGCCCGTGTGTGTTTGCGTATGCTTGGCATGCTTTGCTGGGTAATTTATGATCTAATACGATCGGAAACTAACTATCTATTACATTCATGTCTGAAGAATTTACAGTTGTTGAACTGTCTGTAGTGGTTATATCTGATGATATAGGCCCTACATGTTGGCCTCTGGACATGTATATATTAATATTTCGGTTAACAGTTTTTAAAAATGAAAATAAATAAGTCAATTTTGGCAAAAACTGGCAAAAAAAATATCCCCAATAGATTGCAAGCTGACACACCGGCATCTGTTGTATCAATAATTTTAGAAACAGAAAATATTACACATTCTTAATAAATATGTGCAGATTTAAATAATTTATAGGATGTACTAACAGTAAAGCCAAAATGCCGCATTGTTGAGATGTCAGTGGAGATTTTCCATTGCTTCACTACTGCCAATGACGCAGCCTTTTCTCATCAGCCTAATGTTTTGGCATAGATCTGATTTAGACGAAAGTGGTCTGAATTTCTTTATTATTGTTATGTAGCATCACTAATTGACTCAGGTTCCTGTGAACAGTTTGCGGGTTCTTGGACATGTGAGTAAAGTTAGTGTCTTTTATTTATCTTATTATGCCGTGGTGGGCATGACTTTCTACCGGCAATAATTCAAAATGAAAGAAGCAAATAACAGTGGATAGAGAATGATATGTAAAAAACAAAAAGATTTTGAATAAAGAGACGCTCCTGGCCAAATTTCGGAATTTCTTGGTTCCTCGTCTGAGCAGTGTACTGCATGTCATGGTGAGGTAGCGTGGTTCTGTGCTGAGTCTGTATTTAAGCCACATTTTAGCCCAGGAACGCTTTATTACTAGTAAAAACGCAGATCGTTATCACATGACTGAGCGATGAAATGAAAATACGTTTTTCTATTCGTGATTTTGTTTGTTTGTGAGTTTGTTTGTTTATGTTGACAGATTTTCATGAAAAGACCATCAGCATTTTGTCTTTCTTCTGCACAGGAATAATTATACCTCATTAGCCAAGCAAAAATCTGACAGATCTGACTAATCTTGAAAATAAATAAATAAATAAATAAAATTCTGGTTGTTTGATCTCGCATCTTCCATTTTCACAAGTTTAGTTTTTATGCGCACGGACTATAACTCGCATTGAATGAGCCAATAGTTGCCGTAACGCGAGTCTATAAGTCAAATGCAGAACAAATTGTTAATGTGTTCATATACGTTAGAGAGCTGTAGGGGATTACCGTGCTCTTTGTCTAATCAGTGGAAAAGTTTCTATGGAGATTGTTTTTGCTTCATATTGTAGTTGTTATGTTCTTCTTGTCATATGAAGGATAAATGATTATCTGTGGATCATCACAAATTTGAGTCCATATTTGCTAGGATGATTTAGAGGAGGTTCGTACTTTTTCGCCCTGTGTACTATTTCGCCCACCTAAGATACATCCGTGTTTTTTTTGTTTTTTTGTTTTTTTTTAAGGTTAAAAAAAAAATAGTTTCAACAGTGAAATATCAACAATTTATTATTTCAATTGAAACTAAGACAGCTTTTGATATTTCACTGGTTAAACTAATTATTTGACCTTAAAAAAGACCGATGTATCTTCGGTGGGCAAAATAGTACACAGGGTGAAATAGTAACAACCTACACTACTATTTGTCTCTCAAAATGAGCGATATGTCCATTTTCCACCAAGCTGAGGTGTTACTATGACTTAAAATCTTCACTCATACACTTTTGTGTGGCGTCAAAAGCTACGAGCTAGCTTCACTCTAGCCAGAACGTAGAGAAAAGGAGTGACCCCTCAGCACGGGTTAACATTTGAGGAAAAATGGACAGTTCTGCACACAAATTTACATTTTCACCTCATAACATCCTGATATATTTATAACATGCCCATGAAAACGATATTTGCTTATTCAGGGATGAGCGTGTTTTTCAGTTACTGCTATATAAAAACATCGATATCAGACCACTACTTCATCACATTCAATCCCTGAGTTCTCTGTACGACTTCGACCCATTCTGACTGACCGCGAAACACTTGGCCCGAACTCAGCATTTTATTTTCTGCAGTTGTTGTTGTTGGTAATGTTGCTGTTATCGTGCTGTTATTATTTCTTTGTTTGCTAACTCTGATATACTTTCTTATAACGAATCACGCAGTCATAATTTTTGTTGTTGTTGTTGTTATTTTAAATACATATAGTCCTTTAATTGCTGTCGTGTTAGTTCTAACTTTGAAGAAAGTAATAATCTCGTAATGGTTTCTTTTTTCGCAAGTGATATCGTTTTGTTTTGTTTTGTTTTGTTTTGTTTTTGTTGTTGTTTCTTTGTTCATATTGTAGATGATGGTGTTGACAATGGCAGTTGAGGTCATGTGCTGAGGATGGTGCAAGCTGTTGGTATTCTTGTTGTCATTGTTGTTGTAAAAATAAAACTGCATGGAAAGGACTGGAATTGTGACAACGATTGTTCTTGATTTTAGGGTTATTAAAGGATTATGTGTTTGTATCGTGCTACATAGGATTACTTATCAGAAAATGGCACTTTTAGATGAAATACAAGGCAGGTCTTTGCATCTCAATTTTTAAATTTTCACATGACCCCGTATTCTTATTCATTTTTGTAAATACAGATGCAGTCTCTGCCTTTAACTTGTTAGTTCTGACAAACTGTTCCTCTCTGCTAAGCGGCAGATACAGATCATCCTATCCTAAAAATATGTACCATTTCTCGATAATAAAGTGTGGGTCAACAGACCCTCCCATCATGTCCTTCTCAGCTAAACGACTGCTTCTATAGACATCATCCTATCCTAAAAATGTGTACCATTTCTCAAAACTGAACTGTGAGCCAGCATAAGAGTTTGCCACTCCTACAGCCAGAAAATCGCTAAAAAATGAAATGCTCAGTTTAGTGCTCCTGACCAAAGACTTGAATATTATGGTGGGAGAAAAAACACACAAACAAACAAACTGCAGTTTATCCAAGCAAAGTAGTTATGTTTAAAAATCAAATGGCTGCATGAATAGTGTAGGAAATACAGAAAAACAGCAGTATCGCTATAAAATTTTGAGGTGTGAAATGACACCTGCTGCCTCTTTTACAGTCAAAAAGCAGCTCTGGGTATGAATGGACGAAATTATGAAGGCTGAAAGAAGTATAAGAATTTCATTCTTTCACAATCGTATTCTTTGTGTGCAACATAGTACCCAGAAAATATAATAAAATATTATATTTCCTTAATGTACAAACCGTACATGCTGAAATGTACAGAATTATTGCCCACTCTTAGGGCAATTCAAATAAATTTTATTGGCTAAGCTTTTATAGACATAGTTTTCGTCTTTGCTGATGCTATTACCCCCCTTTTTTAAAAATGTTAATTAATTTTTTATCATTTTGTCAAAAGAAAATAGCTAACAGGGTCTTATGTCAGAATTAAGAGGTGTTTTTTTTTAATACATTTAGGCCCACGGATAGGTAACAGTACTATCCACAAAGAAGGGCTAGTTTAGAGTAAAAATTTATTATAATGCAATAAATATCTCTTGTCGTCGTCTACCATAATGATAACGACCTGTACATCGTGCATTATATAGGACAGAGGTGGCAAAAAATAGAATAATTGTTCATTAGTTTGTGAAATATTTCACAAAATGACTTATGTATTCGATTTTTTAAATTTCTTTGAAGGGCAGATAATAGTTACATAAATAAAGACAGTTCCTGGTCACAGCCGGCGTACCAGACAGCTAGTTGATTTTGAGTTACAAAGAAAAAACTACTTTGTTCTGCTTACTTTATTTTCAAGAGAACGACTTATTTAAACGTATTTCCATCCTACCTGAATGGCCGTCAAGCTGTTCTATCCGCAGAGGAGGAAATAAGCTTATAAAAACGAAATTCTGACAACTTGAAATAATAAAAATTTCATTGACCACCTAGTCGGTGTAGCCTCTATGAATAAAGCAAAACTGGGAATTGGAAGATTGTGAAATAACGATTTCTGTGTGAATAATTATTGCATGCATAAAAGTGACAAATATGACAACAAATGTTATAATGGTAATGATAACCACGAGAGCAGTGACAATGAATTCTAGAGTACTTTGACAAAAGGTCATTTTCATCATTTTTTTTTTAATTTCTCTAGCTATTTTAATATACATTTCCACAAGATTAAATGACACTCTCTTGCATCCCTTAGATCTATAAAAATTGTCTTGCATCGGCTACGTCGTAAAACGAGAGAGATACAAAAACTAAATCTCGATTTTCTCGATCTCGAAGTTTTCAGGAAAATTGCAATTTGTCGAAGTAAGTCAGAGTTGTGATAAGCTCTAGCCTTTGCTTCTGTTTGATACACTTTTGGGACGGGACCGGACAGCCCGATCAGTGACAGGTCACTTAACCGGTGGCGGCTGTTGTCGTCACTGCCGAGGATGTGGTATCGGTCACTGAGGAGGCGGTCGAAGTTGTGGCGCCGGTAGCTGTAGTGCCGCCAGTTCCGGTTACACTAGCTGCTGTAGTAGTTGAACCGTCCGTTTGCGAGCTCATGGTAGTTGTGGTGGATCCATCAGTGGTGCCACCGGTTGAACCACTTGTTGAACCGCTGGTTGAACCGCTGGTCTGAGAGCCGGTGGTTGCGCTTGCTGTGCTTGTTTGCGGGCTGGCCGTTGTGGTTATTTGTGGTGCTGCCGTAGTAGTGACGTCTGTGTTTCCATTCTGACGTCGGATATACTCGGTCAGGATTTTAATGGCCTGGGCTACTCGATTCTCTGGAATTTGACAACGGCTTCTCAGAACCTGTCAAGGAAAAGTACAAGGAGACGATCTCACTCAACACAGTAGCATTGCTTGACATCAGAATAATAGAAAATGTCACACTCTTTCACAGCTTTTTCTTAGTATGTCTAAGCTATCGCCCCCAGTGCTTACAAGGAGGTGGCGAACACCTCATCTGTTTAACATAGTGGGTTCTCAGTAATGACGGAGAGTGGACGTCTTTCTTTACATTGCGTAACCCACGGTACTCCGAACAATCATTACATCATGGATCATTACTGGCTGACTTTTTACTGCAAGAACAGTAATGCAAGAATATAGCATTACTTTCCCCGAATTTTAATCAAAGAGACCTGAGATTTGGAGCCACCGTTTACAGTTCGTTGTCAACTTCTATCAGGCCAAGTCTCTGCCACGAGGAGATTCAGACCAATGCTATTTCTCAAAAATGAGTTAGAACGTTGTCTTGTATGGAGACGAAATATTGTGGTGCACATATCTATCCTATAAATCTTCAACAAAACCCACAGTAGGCTTATAGGCTCGAAAACTGCTGAACGGATCCATATGAAATTTGGCACACAATATTGTTGCGTATGGATCTGTGTTTCTATGTACATAAATCCGAAAAAAGCCTATTATATTTGACGTTGGTGTAAAAATGCGATAATAGTTGAATGACAAACTCGCGAGGCTGCTTGATCCGAATTGTAGTTTGATAGTATGACGCGTTCAAAACACCAAACGCATTTTCTTTGAGTACTATTCAGTTTAATCATTCAAAATATCAACACTGAGGTGCGCACGCTTGCCATGCACTTTTAATCGCAGGACAGTATCGATCTGACCTATAATTTAAAAAATCTTCCACGAAGGCCGTTGGTTCTCTTCTAGTATGAGAGAAGTTTGGATTTTTCTCTCGAAGTTTCTCGATGTCAGAGTTCTATGGTACATGTATTGACGATCTGAAGGGCTGCTATAGGGCATTAATGGATTAGTCAGCCTGAGAAATCGACCAGTTAACTATTCAATCAGTCAGTCAATACCTCATTCTGCTATGAAGTATATCAAACACTAAATTTGTCAATCAATTCAGTTAGTCAGTCTTTCAATTTGTCAACTGATGGGCAGTGAATTTCTCACTCACTCAATCAATTGGCTGATCAGTCAGTTTGTCAATCAATCTGTAAATCGCTTGATCAATCTCGCAGATCTGTCAGTCAATCGGTCAGTCAATAATTGTATCAGTCTGTTAAAAGTCGTCAACCAATTCATCAACAGCCAATTCCTATGGACCGTTCAATCAATGAATTAGTTAATCAGTTATTGGCCATTCAGTCAGTCAATGCATCTTTCAATCGATCTGTCACACTGTCATTCGGCCAGTCAGTCTGTACCTGAACGACGCTCTGCACCGTGACAATACGACCGTCACCCTGAGGTAGCACAATGCGACCTGCATAGCGAACAGAGGGCGAGCCGACATACAGGAGACCCTCGTGTTCTATAGCCTCAGATACGCCAGGGAAGGCTCGACCTGTCAAAGTCATAAATTTGCTGTGTTAGCTGGTGTTGTGACTGTGGTGGATGTAAAGACGACAATGATGATGATGGTGATGACAATAAAGAGCATGATGGAAGGGAAACTCCTCAGGTGTTGGAGGAAGAGTAGGTTCTTTCATTAGATGTTTCGGCATTTAACTTCCTGACAACTTCTAAAACTCCGGCCTCTCCGCCGTCATGACTCCCGATGTCCGTCATCCATTTTTTTTTAATCCTCAGGGACTTTCTGAGATTCGAATAGTGCCGTTTGGTTTCCAGTCCAGATGTAGTTGCCCGAAATGTTTATATAACAGCAGGAATAATAACAACAACAGCAACGACAGCACCACTCACAACCAACAACACATCCTGCCGGCACACTCGGAAGGCTTCTTTTCCAGTTCGGCGTTACAGTAAACTCCGAAAACCGTTATACGAGACGCGCGATTCCAGCCTGCCGGCTCCTGAGCTTTTGGTACACAGTAGGGGGATGCCCCTAAGTACCCTGGCCAACAACAACAAGAGCATTTGTCTCGCAGCCAATCAAAATGAGACGTATGTCGATTTTTCACCATATGGGATTTTTGGTATCATGTGAAAGTTTATTTCATGCCCTTTCAGATGGTGAAAAAAGTTCTGAGCTAGCTTTATTCTG
>JBCEWB010094222.1:0-12350 GCA_039654565.1 Peronia peronii
TATCTATCTATCTATCTATCTATCTATCTATCTATCTATCTATCTATCTATCTATCTATCTATCTATCTATTATCTCATATTTTTCTATCCTTTGTTTGCCCGATTCAAAAGCTGTTAATCCTCTGTTATACCTTTCTTCTCTCTCTCCACACCTTTTTCTCTGTTTCTCTCTCTTTCCCCTCCCCCTCTCTCTCTCTCTCTCACTGTCTCTCTCTCTCTCTCTCTCTCACCCGCTCTGTCTCTCTCCTCATTTCTCCTTTCTAACCCTAAGAGTGTCAGTAGAAATGGATACAGTTCCGGCGAACTGCTGAGATGTGCTGTGCCTTATTAAGTGGAAACATTTTTAATGATTAAGATTAAGATATATAAGATTACATAAAATTATTTGTTCGCAAAAAGAAATTTCATTCACAGTTGATGAGACACAATATATATGTCAGATACATTCACATTCGCATGCAGAGAAAAATATCATGCATAGCATCAAAACAAGTCAAACTCAGGGAAACTTATCTCTGAGGGCAGAAATGAATTTATGTAAACCTCAAGATTAATTATTTCTTACATGCAACAAACCCTTGTTTGTCTCAGAATAGTTAAATTGATTATAAAGTGGGTGCAAAGGGCCTTCCCGAATTATGTTAAGCTTTGATATGCAGGTCTCGTATTAAGCGTCGATGTACCCGTGACTTTTGTCAACAATTTACTTCACTTTCTTGATACATTGATTTATTCTCCATTTGTCTTATTCACGAATATTTCCCAGCCCTAACTGTAATACACTGTGCATGCTGTATTTATAAAACACGTTGATCCAGGCGGTGTCTATAACAAATAATTTTACCTTTCTAATATAATATAAATGTCCATTCAGCTTTGAAGGAATGCAGGAAGCGCGATCATGCTCAGGCCAATTCTGAATCACTAGTTGCTCCCGAACATTTATATCCTTCTATTTGCATAGGGTCCATTTCTAATTTCAGTTGGTGGGTAGAAATCTTGATTATTCCCGAAGTCAACAACCAGTTGTTTCGTTTTCTCCGTACTGAGATCACAGTAACAACAACAACAACAACAAATGATGGTCATATCACTTGACGTATTTTTCATAATGTATTTATGTGTCTGAATATCGACTGATGTTGAAATTACGCCTTTAAAACTACGCCACTAGTGGTGTCGTCAGCTAATCTGATGACAGAAAATTCTTGTGCTCGTTTATGCAGTCATTAGAAAGAAAAACAAACTGTGTAGATGCTAAAGCATTCTATGAAGTCATTGAGAAACAGTAAGTTGGTAAAGACAGTCGATATGACGAGCCATGCGCCAGAGTTTGTGATGGCTTGATCCATTTCGAGAAACCGAAGATAGCCTAAAGTTTAAAGGTTGATAGCAATTCTGAGACCCTCTGGCAATGGATAGGAATTCAACCTAAGTGCATGGATAACCTAATTTTTACCCACTGTCTTGTCGTGATCTTGGCACAAACAGAGCGCACTAAAGAACTCAGTGAACATAACATCCAAATTCTATACATTCGTGACGTAAGCATACGTAAGCGGAACTCGCCAGCTAGATCTAACAGTTAGAGAATGAATATTGTCTGTTGTCTTGAAAGGAAAGATATAATATTATTGTCAACATAAGAAGAAACCAAGTGATAAGTACAACACTGCCTGAGTTGAGTCACTTCATCAGGTATGGAACTTATGACATATAATAAATATGGCTCTGTTTGTTTTTCGGATCAGACGACTGAAGCACTCTGTATTCTGCTCTGAGATTGGCTATCCCCTCCTACTCCTTCTGAGCCTTTCGTAATTGAGTCCGCAGATATTTGATGAGTTTGGTCTACTAAGTAAGCTTATTTTGCAGAAGAAAGGCAATGTTACTGTAGTTGGTCTGATTTTATTCTCTTTATTTTCTGCATTGTCTGCTGTAGATCTAGATCTAGATCTACCAGTTGAGACAGAGCTACTGCAGGCCGGTCTAGAGAGGACTGGAGAGTAGTGCGCTGGGGCGGGTGTTCGCATTGCTCGGTACACTCATCATGTCTGACTGCACCAATGTGAACCAAAACTGCGCATTTTTCTTTCCGGGACATAAATTGGCCAATTTTGGTTCAAATTGGTGTAATCTGACATGATGCGGATACCAGCCCTATCGCACTGACCATCCAGCTCTCTACACATATTATCTAGCTTGGGTTATATGTCCGAGAGTCAATCTTGAATATTCAGTTAAATTGGCAAATCAAAGATAACTCTCTATCCACCAAGAGAGTACGATCTATTTCAAGAATGTATGAGCTGGGGGAAGGGGAGGGGGTCGGGGGGGGGGGGGGGAATTTTCCCCCATGCTAAACGGCGACAATACAGTCTGCTAAATTCTTTCCTCTTCTCCAGCATTTCTATTTTCAAAATTTAATGCAGACGACGGACAAGACTTTTTTTTTTTTTTTTTTAAGTATGATTGATTAATTTGATGCTTGTTCAATTGGTAAGAAGCCATGCACTCGGCCTTCTCGTGATTTTATTTCGCAACAACTGATTAGAACAGGGGTTCCAAACAGATTGGTCGCGACCCACTTATAGGTCGCGAAGTATTGCTAGAAGTGGCTTGGAATAAAATTAACTTCAACTCATCAGTTACATTCTCTATGCTCTTTTTGTGAATAAAGGTTGACCAGTGTTGCGATTTATTTTGCCAATAAATATTACTAATTCTCAGACAAATTATTTGTTAGATGTTTCTTTCCATCTTAATCACAGAGAATAAATTGTAAATCAAGCTGCTGATAACAGAGGGTCCCGTTTGTTTCAAGTTTTTGAGTAAAGGGTCACATGTGCAAAATCGTTGGGTATCCCTAGATTAGAATATCACAGCATTGAGTCTTGCACTGAATTTCCAGCCCTATCCATCGCCGATGGCAGTATTTAATAATATATAATGCAGAAAGTACTTTCTTATTTAAAAAGGATAGCCAGGCAGATATTCCGTCACTTGGCTCGAAGTGTGTAAGCTTACTACGTGTATCTTGTTGCTGTTCGCAAAGGGATATCATACATGGACAGATCCCCTGGGTCATCTAAAGATATAAAATTATCATTAATATTATCATCTTCATTATCATCATTACTATTATTGTTGTTCAAAATGAATTCACAATCAATGTTTCACCCATCAGTTAAATTTTGGACATAGAGAGGTCTGACGTCTAGTTCTCTCCATCAACCCATCTACTCTAAACAGTCATTACTATATTATAGCTATTGTTGTTGTTGCCGTCACAGTTGTAGTTGTGTCGTCAGGTTTCCTGTTTTAACATTAGGCTTGAACAAAGATCATAATTTCACCTCCTTTATATTTAAAAAAAAAAAGTTTTGCTTTGTCAATGAAGATGTGCTACAGCTTGCTTCGGAAACAAGTTGACCGCGACATATTTGTCTCTAAGTCCAAATCAATACTATAAACCTGCAACAAAACCCATCAAAAAGCTTACGGACTTGAAAACTACTGAATGCATCCATCTGAAATCTGGCCCACAACTTTGTGGCATAAGGATCTGTGTTTCTACTTGCATTCTACTTATATAACCCCGAAAAAAAGCGTACTATGTTTGACGTTATTCTAAAAAGGCGATAATAATTGAATAGTGAACTCGCAAATGTGTTTGATCTGCATTGTACGTTTGTTTTCCCTCAGTAAGGTTCATTTTAATTATCCAAAAATACCAATATCGATGTGCGCATGCTTGCCATGGACTTTAATTAAATCGCAGGGTAGATGAGTATCGGTTTGACCAATATCTAAAAAAAATCTCCCACGAAGACCGTGGGTTCTCTTCTAGTAATTAATGCTCTCTGTCCTTGCCCCCGCCCCCATTCTCCCCCCTCCCCCCCAACCAAAAAAAAAAAAAAAAGAAAAAAATCCTCGGGGTTCCATGTTTAATTTGAGTAAATCCTCAATTTACTCTGGACATCCAGACATCTCACGATGCCATTTCTTCCATTTTTTTTTCATTTAAGCTATTCTCTCTCTCTCTCTCTCTCTCTCTCTTTCTCTCTGTGTGTGTGTGTCTCTCTCTCTCTCGCTCTCTCTCATCCCTGGAAGACAACGACTTTCAAGTCATTCTCTTCCGCTCTCCTCAACGAAAAAAATCAACGTGTAGCTCCTTCATCATTCTCGACATATCCTGCCCCCACAGTTGAGTTGATGACGGTGCTAACGACAACTGTAATGCGATAATAATCAGGCACATTCAGCCAGATCGATAGTGGAATCTGTGCTTGGGTAAGATTGACATGCGCACGTTTCTGCACAGTCGGCTCATTGAAATTATTTTGGATGTGTGGTGCCGGGGTGGGGTGGGGGGTAGGGGGGGGGGAAGAGGTAGGGGAAGGGAGAGAGGGAGGGGGAAGGAAGGGTCATACTAAAGTACTTCGACAAACAGCGCATCTTTCATCCTATACGTAACTTTCCACAAAAATAAAAAAAATTAAATAGAAAAATAGAAAATGAGTAAAAAATAGGCAACCACTTCCTTTCTTCTAAAAATTATTTTGCTCCATGGAGTTGAAAAAGATATCCCCTAACAAATTAAACTGCGACTTACTAGAAACAAAGATAATTTTAATGGATAGGGCGTTTTTTGTGAGAGTAAAATAAGCACAGCGGTTTCGTGCAATCGGTAGGGATTCATCGGTTGCAGGGAAAAGGAGGAGGAGTGTGTGTGTTTGTGGGTGTGTGTGAGGAGGGGGGGGGGGAGTCAGAGCAGGAACAAAACAAAAGAGAGAAAAAGAGAAGACAGAACTGGAGAGAAGACATGACTTTCAATCCAAGATTTAAGACACATGTTGTCGATGTTGATTGGCATAATTACATAGTATAGCCATCTCGGAGACAATGGTCATTCATCAGTGTGTCACTGGCCAAAATGATTTAGGTCCATGCAGAAGCATGGAAACTCCTTATGGATAGAGGAAATGCACAACCTTTTGTTTTTAAATGACTTAGGAAATCGGAAAATACCATGGAGAGGATGAAAGGTGAGAGAACGGGAGAATCAGAGATGACAGAGAGAGAGAGAGAGAGGAAGAAGAAGAAACAAAAGGATAACAAATATTAATCTTTTTAAAAAGAGCCAGGAGCGAGGGAGACAAAGGAAGTGAGGCACAGAAGAGGGATAGAATGAGCTAAAAGATGGTGATGAATTTAATAAGGTTGACACACATAGTGACATAGAGAGAGAACAAAGAAAAAGCAGACAAAAAATATCAGAGGAGATGAAAAGAGATCATGGTGATGATGATGGCTGTTTCTTCGCTAGCAACGATCACTGAAAAGAGATTGAAGTTGAGCGCAGGTGACATGCTCTCAGGTGGTTGTGCGAGCCAATTCTGGACTTGCAGACTCTGGGGCAGTTCGGGCAAATAAAGTCTTGGTTGTTGGTTGCAGGTTGGCTGGACGATTTTTTTCGAGTTGCAGCTTTTCTTGGCTCCTCAAAGCTGTCTGCTGCGGATTTGATGGTTGTCCTCCAGCCCAGTCTGTCCTCCGCCAGCTGTTCCCACTCTCTGTGGTCGACGCTAGCCTGTGGGAGTTGGCGCTTCAGCTGATCCTTGAAACGTTTGTGAAGGGCCCCGTCGTGAGACCTGGCATGCCCACTTGAGCTGTCTGGTCATCAGCATTGTCTCGACGCTTGTTATGTTGGCTCTGTCAAAGACTTCTTCGTCGGTTTCGTATCCTGCCAGTTGATGTCCATGATGCTGCGGAGACATCTCTGGTGGAACCGCGCAAGGAACTTCACTTGTTTCCTGTACATGATCCAGGCTTTTGAGTTTCTACCACTTTGGTGAGATGCCCGTTAACCGGGGTAAGCCAATCAAGTGAGAGTGAGACCAGCTTTGTGGAGCAAGAGTGCTATCCTAAAAAGAAGGCTGCTTGGTCGTCCAGAGTACTGCCGAAAGATGCAGTTGTCTCAGGTCAGCAAGCTATAGAATAATGACCTATACATGCAGAGTGAAGACTGTGACTCCCAGTACTATCTAATACCTGTCGTTTTTGCCCCTTCTCCATCGCTGTAGGACTTTTTCTCTTCCCACCCGCGCTTGATAATTTTTAAATGAAAGTCAGCGCGCCCAAACGGATCCCAATCCTTAGACTTAGGATCCTTCCCCAATGGTTCAACAGACCGAGACGGCTGTGGCGATTGCCAGGCTGCATTTTTTTTTTTTTTTTACGTCAGAATATCGTTCTCCTCAGCTCTGGCTCAAAACTGTCCTCAGAACCAGGGGTCGGTAACCCAGGCTGGGGCACTGTTGCCGAAGACTGCGTCGCGTTTCAAGATAGAGATCATAACGAGAATAGAAAAAGTATACCAGGATCAAGAGAAAGGGACAGAAAGACAAAAAGAAGAAAGAGAGAGAGAGAGAGAAGCAGAGAGACAGACAGATACTGGGGCACATAGGCTAACTTATAACAATAATATTCACATGTATAAAAATAAATAACACAACAAAAATAACAATAGAAATACAGCACTTATCGCTCATGACCAAAATGACGGTCATTCAGCCGGAAACTGTACTGATGTACTATCTGCTATAGAGGCATAAAGCGAAAGGAAAGCAAGGGAAGATAGAGAGAGGGAGAGAGAGAGAGAGAAAGGAATACCACAAAGGGACAGTAACGAAAGCAAAGAGAGGGGAAAGAAAGAGAAAAAAGGAAATACCCAGCATCAGATCACCGTATGCTATCGTGCTGCACGCCCTGGCAGCGAAATTATACAGTCACTGAGCATAATTTGAGAGGAAGCATCCGTTCCCATTCTGGTATCCCCATGCTATTGATCTAGAGGAACGTTCTATCCTCATGCAACCTGTGATCGGACAGTGCAAAAATGTTGTGCATGCTCTGTTTTTGTTTTTGTTCATATTTTTCATGGTAGACACGTTTGTTGTCTTTCACGCAATATCGAACTCTCAGTTACTAAGTATGGTATGTCCACTGCATGCAAGTGTGAATAGTAAGTCATTATTTTGCCCTAACCATAATACTCCTATTATATCTGTCTTCTGTAAGTGTCGCTGTGCAATCTTTGTTTATCCAAATTTATAGACACATTTTCAAATCCTTTTTATAACATCGCTCGTACTACATTATACTTTAACTAGAAAAGAATCCACGGCATTCGTGGGAGATTATTTAAATGTAGCTCAAACCGACACTGCCCCGCGACTTGAATAAAGGGTATGGCAAGCGTGCACACCTCGATGTTGGTATTTTGGATGATTAAACTGAATGTTACTCAAAGAAAAGGTGCTTGGTGTTTTGAACGGTCATTCTGTCGAACGTACAATTCGGATCAAACACACTCGTGAGTTTACTATTCAATTATTATCGCGTTTTTGGAATAATGTCAAACACAATAAGCTTCGCTCGGCTTTATATAAGTAGAAACACATATCTTCATGCAACAATGTTGTGGGCCAAATTTCATATGTATACCTTGAACAGTTTTCGAGCCCATAACCCTTTTATGGGTTTTGTTGCAGATTTATAGTCTAGATAAATGCCTACTTCGATCAACTATTTTGATCTGTAAATGTATTTACCGTGCTAGGCACAATACAGCCGTAATCGCACCGATGTGCCGTTAAATCTCAACACAAACAACAAACTCCTAAATATTGCATATCTAGACCCGATGCGTTGCGCTGTGGCTCATACATGCGATGGACGAGTTGAGTGAGGCGTCAGCCATTTGGGACCTGACTTGACTCTGATCAGATGTGAATTTATAGCAAAAACAACTAAAAAAAAAAAAAAAAACGGAATCACAGGTGGGTTTATCGCGGGTGTTACAGGTTCCAGGACTGTCCGCAATAAGCGAAAATCCGCAAAGTGGGGATACTATATTTATTTTGTTATTTACATACGTTTTGAATTTTTATAAACCTCTCCCATACTGTTATCAACCCTCCCTCTACTATATTACCCTTCACCACACTCTTACAAACACTTTGGTATTTCTAAATTGTTTTTTTCATGAAAAAAATATATAGCGGGATATAGCAGGAAATCCACAATATGGAAATACGTATTTGAAAAACCCGCGATACAGTGAAGCCGCGAGAGGTGAAGCGCGATATAGCGAGGGACGACTGTGGTCACAACGGTACCAGGTTGGTCAGTATGCCAGAATGTAAGAACATCGCCAAAACATGCTGCGATCCACACAGCAAGCCACGTTTATTTCTCAGTCTTTTTTGTTAGTTTTGCTGTGCCAATCTTTGATTATCCAAATTTATACAAACATTTTAAATACTCCTTGTAAAACTCCCCAAGGCATCCTCCATACAGTATTATGCTTTATATTATATCTTGATCATTTTTTTGGTATGTAAACGCATCTCACCGTGCTAGGCACAATAATATAGCTGTCACAGTGCTGATGTGTCGTTAAATCCTAACACAAACAAATTATCCTTGAAAAGGTGTAAAATTTAATCTTAGAGTAAAGAGAGAAAAGAGAGAAGAAAAGACAAAACACAGAGAGAGAGGGAGAGAGAGAGAGAGAATGACTGCAAAAAAGAAAAAAGCAAGAAAGAATGAAAGAGAGAAAGAAAGAAAAGACAGAGAGGAAGAAAAGGGGAAAAAAAAGAAAAGAAGAGAAAAGAACATAAACTCTTTTTGTTAGCCTTTTGCGTGGTCATTGATTGGCAACGTGGTGGTAATCTTGCCGTCTGGACGGGCTTCAATATCAAGCAGAAATTAACGAGAAACCCTAGACTTAGCGTTTTCTTTATTTCAATCTATTTTCCTGGCCATTTCAGGAAACATCAGTCTATTCATCGATCGGCAATTGGGTCGTCATCGAGCAGTCTCGAGTAACTTTAATACCAGGCACAGACTGACAAGAAGCAGTTTGCCATAACTAGAATGTTTTTGTTTTTGTTTGTTTTTTTTGTTTTGTTTTGTTTTCCCGGTCATCGACTAGCAAAATCACCCAACTCGAATCACCACTGCCGGCTTCAATATCGTTGAAGTAGGGGCTGACAAAACAAACAAACAAACTCAAATTTACCTTTTTGTTTTCGTTTTGTTTTTTGTTTGTTTGTTTTTGTTATTGTTGTTTTTGATTTGATTTTGACGATGGTTGATCTGCGGTTAAAATTGTGTGCCACCTATAGACATACTGTTAATGTCTATTAATAGCATTCCTATGGTGCCACCTCACTATAAAAGGCATCTACTTAATTTGTATACAGTTATGTAACAAGATAGAGTGTCATACACCAACACCGAAACGCAGGCTACAGTACGCACACATTGTCATGTGAGCAAGTATACTAAGGAGTTTCACTTTGTTTTCATGTGACCTTGCCTTTGACAAAAATGGAATGACGTTTTTTTTTTGTTTCGTTTTGTTTTGCTTTGTTTTGTATAACTGAACTATGCGATCTAAATTCCAAATTAAGTTTGTATAATTATTTTTGTCATTAATCGTGTTTTGTCGTTGTTTCACTGTCCTTATCGCCGTTGTTGTTGTTGCTAATTTTTTTTTTTTTTTTGTTTACTACCTCATTCATTATGTTTCGTTGTAATCATTCGCCACGTTAATCCAATGTAACTCAATGAGACATAATTGTATCATTTGTTATCATCCGTCTTCCTGCTCGTCCTACTCTGCCCCTCCCCCCCCCCCCCTTTCCCATCCTTCGCCTTCACCGTTCCTGTTGCACTTCCACGATCTTGTCAACGTTTCTCTTCTCCGCCTCTCCCGCCCCCCTCCCCCCTCTCTCTCTCTCTCTTTATTTCAATTTCATCACCATCATGTTCACCGCAACTATTCCAAGTGCTAATGTCTGGCCAGAAACTTTACTAGACTGATTCAGATGCTCTTGCCTCCTGCTTTTTTTCGTCTTCATAACTCTGTTTGTTAATAGAATAACAACATTGAAAATTGAAGCTCTAGGACAGAGGTTCCCAACTGGTGGGTCACAACCCTCTTTTTTTTGTGTGTCACGAAGCCATGGCGAGGGGGCGGGGATAAGAGAGGAGTGTGAGAGAATGAAAGAAGAGTTAGAGAGAGTGAAAGTGAGAGAGTGAAAAAACACTGAGAGAGAGAAGAGAGAGTGAGAGAAAGAAAGAGGAGTGAGAGAATGAGAGAAGAGTGAAAAAGAAATGAAGGAGAGAATGAGAGGGGAGAGAGAAAAAAGAGAGAGAGAGTGAAGGAGAAGAGTGAAAGAAGAGTGAGAAAGTACTCTATAAATACTAAAAATAGTAAGCAATTTAACTGTTTGAAAAAAAACAACAACAAAGGTCTCATTGTTCAGTCGCTATCGCTTATCGCTTGACAGAGACCAAGGTTCTACACAACCTGTATCTCTTTCCTCTGATGGTAATGGTATCATCATGGGGAAGGGGGAGGGGGGGGGGGGGGTAAACTTCACAAGTACCCATTCTGTCACTAAGTCAGCCCTCTATTTTCCACTGTCTCCACTTCCTATTCGTATCTCATTCCCTCAGCAAGCGTGCTATTGTCCGTTATCGTCTCACAGTTGACGAGATACCAAGTGCTAACAGCCTGCAGGCATCGCTCGCCTCTTAAACAAGTAAATAGCACTCCGTTTTGCGATATCGATGACTGTTCAGCAATAAATATTGAATACAGTATCGTTCAGAAAGTAAATAACAAAGAAAGAAAGAAAGAAAGAAAGAAAGTGGACAGAAAGAGAGATAGAAAGAAAGAACGAATGAAAAAAGAATGAAAGGAAGACAGAAAGCAAGAAAGAAGAGAGAGAAAGAGAAGAAGAAAGAAAGAAAGAAAAAAAAAAGAAATATCCTTTTTGCAGTGAGGAATAATTAGCATGTCAACATTATGATACTTGTGGACACAACCGCGCAATTCGGCCAAATGCGGTGGGAGTGGAAGGGAGCAAGGGAAATCATACTCGTGTTTTCAGTCCCATGAGTGCCAAGAAGAGGATATCATTCTGAGGTCGAAATGCTGCCGAAAAACATACATTTTCATTACATAATGAATTGTGTTCACTTTCTTCTTTTTTTTTCAGATATAAAAAAAAAATAAACAAATATAGAAAAAATGTAAAATTAATAAAATTGAAAAATCCCAACAAACAAATGACATTGATCTCTCTTCTTCCATAGTTTGTTTAAGCCACATATCCTTGGCAAAGGGAAGTAATTGATAATATCGGACTGATAACACCTCTCCCCTCTCTAAATAAAATGACAGCAACGACTTGAAAAGGTCATCGGGCGACATAAGTATTTATTACGGCAAGATATGCATTAGTTCAAATTTGTAACGGTAAGTCATCCTCAGAACTATAATAATATAGTCCTCGCGTTGTCATTCACAAAATCCCAGCTCCGAGTATCTTAGCCGATATCTGATCAACCTCCATCTACAACTTAAGTTTCTAAGGATTTTCTTGTTTTCCTCTTTGCACAGAATTTAGTCAGCAAAGCATCACACATAATTTTCCTGTTTGGCAAAGTCTTTTTACCGTATGTAAGTGGTAATAAATGATTTTTAAATCCTAAGTGAAAACCATGACCAAGATGAAATGGTGAAAACTGTATATAAATCAACAAGAGCAAAGCAGCCTCGGTGCAGATCAAAATGTTAAAAATATTGCAAGTTGCTTTTCATATCCTCACCTAGTCTTTTTACCAGCAGTTTGCCTACCTTTCACCTTTTTTTTTTGTTGTTTAAAGCATTGGTATTTTTCTCTTGAAATATGCGCATGACATAGGCAGACAGAATTCCGGCAATATGTGGAGAAATTATGTCTAATATTATTATATTTCTTTTATGCAATATATGAGTTGGCCGGTAGACAAAAAAGTATAGAGATGGCTCATAGGGCTTTTCGGGATCCGTCCTTTTAAAGGAAACAGCATTATACTGAAGGTACATTTCGAACTATTGGCAATTATTTACAAGTCAGTTATTATGGCATATTTTGGAACACTGTACATGTATTTGTGTAGAAAGATGTGATGATTTTTTATACCCGACAAGTCTTTGCACCATACTTCATTCAAAACAACACCCCTGTAGTTTTTTTAGTTTAAGGGGGGGGGGGAGGGTCCTGAAATGTGGATTTTGCTAAAAAAAAAAATGCGATTTTGGGCTTTTGTTTTCTCTTAATAGCCCTGCCTTTTCTGCGTATAAAAATGGTATCAAAAAGTGGATATGTCCATCCTAACGTGTTTGACCAATGGCCATTCAACGTTAGGCGTAGTCTACTGTCAACCAGGATTTGGCTCCACCTGGCTGCTACATGCAGTCGCAGATCATCACTATTTGATTATATGT
>JBCEWB010094244.1:0-12349 GCA_039654565.1 Peronia peronii
CAAGAAGAGGTCAAAGAATGAAAATATCGCTAAAACTCAAAATCGACAATTTTGACCCTAGCATCGATTTTCACTGCCGACTTTGGCCTTAAATATCATAACAATCCATACAGGAGATTTGTTGAATAAAATGAAGTCCGCCCACTCGTATTTCACTTTTTAGGGAATACTGTTTATCTTTTTCAAAAGATTTTGACAGCCGTGCATTTGGATTGTTGTTTTATTGTTCATGTACTTAGGGTATTCCTGTATTTACCCTTTAGTATTAGACCTGATGATTTTGACCTTATTGCATAATCAAAAGGAGAGCACAATTTTGTTTCCAAAGTTTAAGACAGCACAATTTTCGGCGATATCACTCTTAGAGATAACTATTAAAAACCTGTATATATATGACAAACGAATAGAATAATCTGACAGAATAACAATCTTACATATATTCATTTGATTTGACCATTGTAAATCAGCAGTTATAAAGATCTAATTGCTCTAGAAATGTACTTTTTTAATTTCCTTTTTAAACAATTTTGAAAAGCCTCTTCTATACAATAAACAAATCATTTAATTAACATTTCCTTTCGTGTACAGCAATACCCTATTTATATTTTATATTCTTCCATTATTGCCCCGGCGAAGAGCCAAGCGGGCTAAAAAATTTGGCTAGCATTATTAATTCATTTTATTAACTCAATTCTAAATTCTTCATATTGTTTTTCAACTTTTTTGGTGTAATTGATTAGTTGCTGGTGGACAGTCGTCCTCGGTTCAAGACATTTTTCGTAAAATGAAGTGGAAATACATCATCATCTGGTTTTGTGACACACTGTACGACACTACCCTCATGTAAAGCTCAGAAATGAAGATAAAAAGTTGATCAACTGTTCGCTGACTCATTGTGATGTCCCCCAGGTGTAATGCTCATGTTTCTCTCCGCATGCTCTTTCTGTTTCAGCTCTGATGGTATCTACCTAGGAGTTGGTTCAATTTCAGGGAGTGTGTCTGTATATATCTCGTTTAGTCTTCAGGTAGGTAACTGATATGAAACATTAACCCTATGAACCCTGACCCCCTGAGCCTTATATGACCCTGCACCTGGACTCCTGAGCTAAGATTTACAATCGTGAACATCCCTGCTTTCTTCATCACTCGAACAAGATCTAGAGCTATCATTTTCACTATCACTCACTGATTTTAAGTCACTGACTGGATAATTTATGGGGAGATCAGACTCATTATCATCAGAATCACCTAGCTGATTGATCACCTCATTAGCAGTAAGCAAATGCTGGCGTTTGTCAAAATCATGAGCAGTTGACAGTTGAGATACACTCCGTTTCATGATGAAAATTCTAACTCAAACAATCAATAATCTTTAGAATGACGCCGATGGCATATGTCAAAGTATTAATCTCATTGGTTGGTTAAGAATAGATTACACCTCATGCTTTGACATCAACACCCAAAACGACGTAGAGCATACACTCGGTGTATAGTCAGGTAAGGCATCGCGACGCACAAGTCACACTCGGGGGTCATGAAATTGAAATATGGACACACTGGATAGCTCTATAGATTATTTCCTTTAGACATACATTCCTTTCAATGGCTGTGGATAGAAACAAAAAGAAGTGATCTGCTGTAGAGTGTTGCCAACCAGTGTAGAAGTGTTAGATAGTCAGTACAACTGTGCCACTGTTGTAGATTACCTATGTGCAGTGCGATGAATATGTGTTCTGATGTGCATCAAAGCTAATATTTTCATAGTGTACAGAGCTGGTGAATACATGTCATTTGCTCAAAACATAGTTGTGATAAGTTTGGCATTCAGGAATTGTGTTAATTCTCTGTTTATCCATGTCTGCCTTTCATATAATTTTATTTGCCTTAGTCAAGGATTTCAGTCTAATGAAGACCATGCTGAGACTATACATTATAGACTGGGTGATTTGCAAAGAATTTATTTGTGCGCTTTATTAAATCTACTTGTCTTATGAGATTTATAACTTGATTTTGTTTTGGTCCAGCATAATATAACTTTGACTCTCTCTTACAGAGACTGTACCATGTGAAAGAGGCTCATAGTATATTTGTGACTAGTGTAGAATTCTTGCCTTACTCCAAGGCAGCCAAAGCCATCACGGGCGACCAGGACTTCAACCTGTTGAGCATTTCTGCTGATAACACCATCCGCCTTCACCAGTGTCCTGAAAGAAGTAGGTGGTCACAGTTCAAATTCATTCAGAGCAGTGATTTCATGATCAGTGTAGTCTTATACAGTGCATTCCGCTTCAAGTCAGCCTCCCGGGACCAAAAGAAAGCATTGACTTCAAGCAAGGTTAATCATATCAATTTCCAGGGGACTCAGTCTCTGATGGGCACTGGAGAGGAGGGGAGGGGGGTGGAGGGGAATCAAAATATATGTTGTATATTTACTTTTTTGGGGTTTATGCCCTTGTTCACCCCTTCCTCCCTTAGGTATAGCTGTGTGACATTCATGCACAGATGATTTACTCCCTCAAAGGGAGAAATTAACATTTTTGTTTTATGTTAATGGCCTTTTACATGCATCTTCGGGTGAATTTTATTTATTTATTTATTTTTTGTTGTCATTTTGTAAAAATTGTAATTTTTGTACAAATTGTTTGACTAATGTTTAATTTTTTTTTTCAGCATTTTTTAATCCATTTTGGGTGCTCCTGATAGTGGCAGTGATAATTTATTTCCTATTCTACATGATGGCCGAGTTGGGAATTTGAACTGGGACGTCACGGGCTACACAAACTGATAGAAGGTTCAACAAACACAGTTGTGGGAAGCAGCAAGGCCCACACAGATAGCCAGATGACGGATACAGGAGTCACACAGATCTCCTTTTACCATAGCTGTCTTTGCCTCCAGGATTAGGTGAAGATTTGATGGGGAGCTGGACATTTAAAAGGATGGATTTTTTTTTTGCGCTTCATTTGTTATTTTCTATATGTTTATCCTAGCGGGGCTAGAAAATATTATGTAAGAAGCTTGAGATTTGGACCAGACTGTGTTATAATCTCTGAGCGCAGTGGCCTTTCTTTTTTTCTCCATTGTTGTGATCATTACTGTGTCATCTGGCACTGCCGAGTGTGAGTGGCCCTGTGTGGGATCAAGTGTTTTATGATGAAAATCAAAATAGAAATCATTTTAGTGAAACTTTTGCAGCAAAAAAAATGCCAGAAATGTTAGTGAGGTGATGGGATATGTATTTTAGCATCCGGTGCTGGTATGAATGTTTTGACTTACTACTCTCATCAAACATGTCTGATGAGTGTGGGTAACAGAAGTTAGTCAACCTTACAGCTAAACATGAGCTATCTACAGCCATGGTAAATATTGGGCAAGTCAAGGGAGCTTTTGTGGCTCTGCCAGGACTTGTTTGCATATTTTTATTGTGTTTGAATAGACAATCTGAGACCCATGCATTTTGAACTGATGGGCTGATTCCTGATCACTTAAAAGACAGAGATAGTCCCCAGTGATACTGCCATGAGCAAATCTCAGATTAATGTGAAATCTCCACTATTTGAGGACTACAACATTTTCCATCCGCGTTCTATCAGCATTTCTTCTTTTTTTTTTTTTTTTGAAAAGGCCTGCAAACATTTTATTTTCACAGGCTTGGGCTGAAGGTAAAATGTGAATGACTTCTATCCAGGCTGCCCAGGAACACCCAGGGCAGATGTACAGTGGAGTCCGCTTAAGATAAACCTCTCGGGACCGAATCAACAAGTTTATTTTAAGCAAGGTTTATCTTAACCATTTTCAAGAGAAAAAAACTCTCACAAAAGAATAAGAGGTGGATAATATACACAGTAGGCTCCCCTGTTCTTATAAACTGTCTGCGTGACCCTCACCACAAAAGCAAAACTCATTGTCATTTTGGAATGGATTAAATAATATTTTTTACGTTGAGATCAGTTCTATGGCCACTGGTGAAGCGTAGGAAAAGAAAAGAGCGAAACTGCACTTGTTTGTACAGTAGATAAACTGCTTGTTTGGGACTGGGAAGGGAGAGGCGGCACCAACTGTGTGCATGCGCGCATGAGAGGTGGTGAAAAGGGAGGCTAGGCTAATCATCAAGTGGCCTCATATGCAGAGACCGCGTTGTTCTAGTAGTAGATCTAATATAAGGTAGACAAGGCATCGCCCTTCCCAACCTACACTCCCCTCCCCCTACCCAACCTCTTTCTGCACACATCGCCCTTTGAGTACATCATCAAGGCGGCAGGCAGTGTACCGGTTTACACTTGTGGGCTGACACGAAGGGTTTATTTTAAGTGGAGGTTGCGTTGTCGGCGTTTGTTTTAACCAGTCGTTCATTGATAATGGAAAAGAAGAATAAAATCGGAACCACGAGGAAAGTTTATTTTAACCGAGATTTTATCTCAAGCGAGTTTATCTTAAGTGGACTCCACTGTATATCTATGGGTTATTGCCCCTAACTGACAGATCTGTGAGTTTTCCAGTGGCAGGCAAAGACTAGCACAGAGGTGTGGCTTCACTGACCAGAGTATCACATAAGGATATTTCACAAATCTAGTGAAACAATAGATAAGATATAAAAACATTACCATGGGGCTTTGACTAAACTCTATGATGACATCTCATGTGTGATACATGTGTATGTATGTATGTACATGTATCTCACAGATTGTGAAATCAAAAGTTTTTTTTTTTTGAGATACTGGCAGACTTCCATTTAAAAAAGAAAAGGCATTACTTAGGTACCTTTGGTTGGAAAATTTTGTAGAGGGGAAGGCTGTTGTGTTTGGAGTTGCAGGAGAAAAAGCAGAGATGGCTCAGAAGGCCACAAACAAAGTGATGTTATCTTGCGGCTGTGACGTTTTAAGAATGGAGATGTGAATATGTTGGATGTTCTTGCTGGGGAGTTGTGACAGACTAAATGAGCTGGAAATACAGACTTACATGACTTGTTATATTATACAAATGTGTCACTGATACCATCTTCTTGTACATATGAGACGCAACATGATGAAATCAGGCTCTCGGCAGACTGAGGCGACAGGAGAAATCACGTGTTTTTCAACAGTGAATGATTTTTTTAACGCATTTTTTTTTCACAAAATAATTCTATATCAATTTAAAATTGCATTTCAGAGTTAAATTTGCTGAAAAAGATTGAGTAAAAGCCCCAAAATTGTAATTTAGTGCCATGGTTTTATAAGGATTAATAAGAATTAACAAATGTTATAGGCCATTTTCTCACTAAATTCAGTTGCAGCAACAGGTCATCCCCCTCGTCTTTAATTTGCCAATGTCTCGATTTCTACTTAGGGTGGAGCAAGAATTCTTTCACACAAAGAAAGGGAAATGAATAATCTTCACAATGATACCAATAACTCCATATGCTCAAAATTTGACGAGAGCCTGATTTCATCGCATCTCATATGGTTAGTGGTCTATGAAATACTGTCAGTTACAAAAATAAAAGCATGTTCAGTTCATCGTGTACATTTTGCATTTCTCTTATGTCGACATTTGAAAACAATCAGTGGTGGCCTCCTTCTTCCTCACACAGAACTTGTAGATCAGTCCCTAACAGTTGTGAAGATCTGTGTATTAGGAGGTGTCCAGCATATGAGGTTCAGACTCTATTATTTCTTCCAATAGATGAGCCCTGAGATGTCCAGTTCTTCCTGCCACTCCCCGTCCACATCTGAGCACATCCATCCTTTGAGTGATGTTGATCATACATTTGCATGGGACTCCTTTTTTTCCTTTTTGTTCTCAATGATGCATGCATTTTTATTTTATTTCTTCTGTGGTTTGTCTTGAACGTTTTCTAGTCCATGTCCCACTGTTATCTCTTCCTGATAATCATGTAATTGTGATGTATATTTATGCCATGTTATTTATGAAATATGCAGGTGCATGTATATTCATTACAATAGCCATTCAAGGCTTTTTTCTAGAGAAAATAATTTGATGTAATATTCCAATAAGTATGTTACGGTACATGTTCCCATATACCGTCTATCAAAATAAGAATTTTCAATATCTGAATTTTAATTTCACTTGAATTTCTCAGCAAGCAAAGTACATGTCATACTTGTACTTTTGTGTCTACCAAAAATGGAGTGAGTGCCTACTGGAAGTGGCAGCAGTTGGTGGGAGGGGTGGGCTAGTGACCGCACTTTGCCACCTAGACAACAGCCAGGTTGGGAGAAAAGGGAGGGAACGCTCCAGCAGTTACAGTGACCTTAGTCATCTCAATCTTTCTATGGAGGGAGAGCAGATGTGCATGAAGTTCCTCACATTTGCTGGCATGTTTCAGACTTAACCCATGTACGTGTATAACTTTGCTCTGTTTTGTTGTTTATGACTTGACAGTTCCATTACATCTGTTTTTTTTTTCATTCTCAACATCCAATGATGTTCTTGTTGTTTTTTCTTCCAATTGTTTGTTTGTATCCACATTGAGATTTACCATGGTTGGTGCAGATCATGACATGATATGGAAGCTGCCCCTTGTCATGTGGATCGCTTGGTCCCATTTGATGCGTCCTCTCTGTTTCAGCAATAGCTGCGTCTTTGTTGTCACTTAGGACAGTATCCGTGTTTTTATTTGTTATTTTGCTTACGTTTTTTAATGTCTTTTTCACATTCAACCACTTTTTGTAAAAATCATCCATGATTCATCACACTTGTGCTCTCTCATTCTTTCTATCTCTCTCTTGCTCTTCTCTTTCTCTCGGTCTCATACACACTTTTAAAGCTGCTATCATGGAAGTGTAGAAAACTATTTCTCCAGCAAAGAGTAATTATATTGAGTCAAGCCTAGGTTATGTAACCGGAAGCAGAAGCCAGAGACATACAAGTCATTATTGAAAAAAAGATTGTAATACATACATGTTTAAATTTCTACACTGGAATACCTCGGTCACAAGACGTACTAATGGGTTGTTTCCCTTGCGTCACAAATCGACACGGATCCGCACATCTTCTGCCACTATAGTGTGGTTAATTCCCCTGCTTAAGTCACCGAAGACAAAAAGTGGGCAGTTGTTTGTCAAACATGATGAACTATATAATTATTAAAGTTAATGAATGAGCAAGATTATCCTTTAAGAAGTGAATGACAAAACCTACCGAGCACAGAAAGATTGATGTCTTTTCCAATTATTATATACACTGTACATCGTTTGACAGATTGCAAAAAAGGAGAGGACCTGAGAAAGGGGACTGAACTAAACAGATGAGGGGGTTTGCAGTGCTGAGATTCATGTTATAAAATGTATATGTCACATGTATTCGTCCTTTTCAAGCCCTCTTATGATTGGCTAATAGATCTATAGCACTTATAACAATGTAACAGTCATGGCTGCCTTACCTAGCCTGGCCTTGTGCTACCTGGACAAACCAGTCAGTTGAGTCATATGAAAACGAATAGATGTATTTTGTTTATCCATAAGGATATGTCAAGTTGCTGTTAAGAACACACTCACATAGCCCTGCATGAACAAGGAGTCCTAAAATGACAAGTGCAATATACATGTACATGTAATTGATTAAAAATTATCTACTTACAATCAAAGACTGGCGTGGACCCCTGGTAAAAAGTGAGATTAATAGCAATAATAATAGGGCCATATGATACAAGGTTGAGGTTGGAATAACATACTTAAATCTATGTGTGATAGAATATTAATACTCTATTATTGGGCAAGCGAACAATGAACTCTTGTGTTATACATCAATCTATGTATGTGGTTTTCCTTTTTTGTTTTTGGACTTGGACTCGGTATAATAATAATCACTATTAGTTTGAATGGCAACATCATTGAAGAAAAAAATTTGAACAGAAAAACTCATTGCAACCTTTTGGGTGAACTCAGCCAGATCTGGTGAGATGGTAGAGTACATGTGTTTGTTTGTCTGTCGCAGCAACGAGGACCATCTTGTCATCTTCTTCTAGGGGGTTTGGGGGTCTCTTGGTCTGTGAGTGCGTAGGTGGCTGGTCAGGCCGATTCTAGCTCGGAAGGTTCGCTGACAATGTGGGCAGAGGATGGTGGCAGCAACTGGGGATCTGTTGGTGCTGTCCTTCCTGGCTTGTACATGTACATATATTATAAATTATTATAATAATACATGGTGTGTATTTTGTTTGCACATGTAGTGCAGAGAACAGATGTTCGTCATCTACAAAATAGTAGGATGAGGAACAAAATGGTATTTTGTAGATGACAAACATCTATTCTCTATACAAAATACTCATCCTACCATTTTGTCTGTCTCCATTTTCATCGATTCTCTGCGATTTTTCTCAGTCCTGAAAAGGACAGCGTGCCAAAATCTCTACGAGAAGCCGAAAAATAAATTTTTGGTTTACTGTAAATGTTGGGGTTTTTTTATGTCAGATTTGAAACGATGTGGGCTTTCAAAATTATCTATTCGGGTGAGGTTGGAAGAGCTTTTACTTTTAACTGAATAATTGACTGAAAAAAAAAGTGATGGTACATGATGTATTTTAAACTGGAGCAGCTCACTCTTAGTCGCATGTGTTTCACGAACTTTAAATCCATGGAAACAAAAATACATATTTTCAAAATAGGTACATGTACTTAAAAAAAAAAAAATATATTCTTGAAAAAAAAATACATTCGCAAACAAACAAACAAAAAATTGTCATGGAAACCGAGTCCTGAATTAATCCTGAGATTAATGACCACAACGCTGTGCAGAAGCACGGACATGCTCGCACTGTCACAGAAATGAGATCGATATCTCTAGAAGCATGAATGTATGCTTTTTGTGATCAGATCTTTGACTCATCACGATACATACATGTACATTTACATGGCACAAGTCAACATTTGCCATCCAGTGCCTGGTCCACCTCTTATTCCCCTTGTACACAAGTTTCTCTAGATGTGAAAGTGAGACAGATCTGGTACCTCAGTATGCCCTGTCTGGACACCCCATCACAGGAGAGGCAGATCAAGATGTACAGTTTTGTTGACGTATATGATAACCTTTGAATCCTAAGAAAGTAGGATGATCTGGGCTTCACTTCAATGACATGTCTGCCTAGTTAAAATTTGTTGGAAAGAAGTTTGAGGTAGAAATTTGGACATTTTGAAGGACAGCGCTGCCTCCACTTATTCTTGATCTTCGTCAGATGTTTTAAGTGCTAATGGTTCTTTAACGTGCATAATGTACACATGGACTCTCTGAAACCTGAGAAGTCCAGATGCCAGCCTTTCTCACCAAAGACGCCAAGGGACCGTCGAGTCACTGAAAAAATGCAGGCAAGCCCTATTTCTCCCCATCCCTCTAACAGGCTTCGAACCCACAACATTTTTCATGTTGTCATTGAGAGGCAGGGGTCTAATCCCTGGACCACGGTATTTTCCTCTATATACATTATGTACAAGTATACTTATATCCCACATACATGAATTCTACATGTCTATACAATCATGTACGAGTATAGGTGAGTGAGTGTGAGCCAAATGTCACTAGCTTGTTAGGCAGTCTGTCATGTCAGTACCACGGTTGTTGAGGAAACAGACCCAGACCAGACAGAGCCTTTTGTGAGAAACACACAAATCTTTCAACATACCGGATATACATTGTCATTTTCTGACCAATCATAATCTGAGGCCTTGTGGTCTCAGACAAGATACAGTTGTCTACCTTCCCCTCGCATCTGTAAAGACCAAAAAAAAAAAAACCTCAAAATTAGGTCAATTCAGTCAAAACACCAACAAACAGATAGTAAAAATTTCTACACACACTCTTTCCTCGCTCTCCACCCCCTCCCCCTCATTTTAAAAAAAAATTATCTAATATTCTTAGATGAGACAGCTATGGCGGCTGACATGTCTGTAATGATGGCTGGTTCTGTTCCACAAATGATAGTTTATGTCTTCTTCACCTTCATTTGTCTCTTGACCTCTGCCGATATGGTGGGAACACTTTTGAAGATGAGGCCACTGAATAATCTCCTCCAACCCTCTTTGTCTTCCGCCGCTGCTCTTCTAGAATTAGCAGATCTGATTCCATTAGAATGTTGTCCTCACATTTCTTCCCTTGTCTTTCTCCTCTGCGGTTGTCATTGACTATCTTGTAATCTGGTTTTTGCAAGGCCTGACGTCTAGTCCTAGATGGTGATATCAGATGAGTCAGTTGTGACGGTTTTGTATCGTACAGGATGGTGCAACAGCTGATAGCCCTCGATTCCTGCCACCGAACACATATGTACATGTAGTTATCACTTTTTTACAATGTCAACCCAACCCACTTTTGCGCCACCTTGTACCTGTACCTTCTTTGGAAAGTATTTCAAAGTGAGACTGTAAGCAAATCGGCCTTGTTGCACTTACAGCGTTTAACATCGACTCTCAATATGTAGACCTAGATCTATATTGTATTTGTCTAGTGCCCAAAGTAGCTCGTCCCTGTGAGGACTCAAACTCAAATAGCTGCCTGGGTTTCCAGATTTGGAATGAGCTATTTTGACCGTCAGCCAAATTACCTCCCTTTGTCAAGCCGAGGCTGTCCATGTGAAGCATTGTAAAGAAAGGAGGGAAAAATCATCCTTTGTCTTGTTTTTTAAACATATGAAATATAAGAGAAGTTTCAGAAAAATTCACCATATGATGTTTTTCTTTTTTTTTTTTCCTCGTCGTGGTAATTTTTTTTTTTTTTTCATAATATTTGGCTTGACGGGTTTCAAATAACAAGAATAAAAACAGTGATTTTTTTTTCTTCTTTACGATGTTTGTCTTACACTTCTTGTACCTGGCAAAGGGAAGCTGGCTTGAAAAGCAGGTGCGGGGGGGGGGGGGGGGGGTCGTTACTGAGTGAAACTGACATGCCCAGTAACGACGGTTTTGCACAGAACAAGTTCAACAAGCCCTTGTACTTAGTACATGTACATGTAGTGTTTGTTCTGTGTGACCGGTGATTGGGAGTCGTCGGTCAATACACGACGTGAGCTTCAGCTGGTAGATATTACCATTGACTTACAAACAATTCATAATTGATCAAATATGCATGCCATTTCAGAATGTGAGGGCTGAAAACGAGTTCGACTTCCTTCCATAATGAACATAACACATACAGTACATATGCAAATGTACTGTTTATTCGTGTATGGGATATCTTTTGTTATATCCGTATACATGTATGGGGTATTTGCATTCTCGATGACACTAAACAAAATTTTAATGTAAAAAAAGAAGAAGAAAAAATACCCTCCCCCCCCCCCCCCCCACAAAAAAAAAAAATTAAGAAATCTGACATTCTTTCGCTTCTCTACTGACCACTTCGGAAATACAAGTCAAAAAGAACGACTGCACGTGGTCAGACATTTCCTGCAGTCTTCTTGAAAAAATTACGTCATTGAGAAAATGTAATGAGGGAGCAATGCAAGAGCTGTTACTGGTTATCTCATTCAATCTTTCTTTCTTTCTTTCTTTCTTTCTTTCTAGCTTTCTTTATTATTTTATTCTAAAATTGCTGTAAGAACTTTAGATGTCTTAACTAGACAGCCTTCTTTGGCTAGATAAAAGCTTTGACATATTTTGGTGAAATTTACTGACTCCCCTAAATATGCATCTGAAAGGTCTTTTCGCTTTTACTAGGGAAAAAAGCCTATTAGGTTACTCATACAAATCGTGACGAGTGCTTGTGGATACGCTGTATCCAAGCAAATCCAAGAATCGAAATACCTCACAGTTTGTAACGTCATCTTATCCTTTAATCTTATCTAATAGCCTTATCTATCAATCAGAAGCGTAAATCCTATCCAGTTTTGCAGTCTGCAGTCATGCTATTTCTATCGCCGGATGCAGCAAAACTTGACATAATATTATTTTACTAAGCCCCTCAAAGTCACTGGCAGTATGGCTAGCGACAATAGGAAAATATGTTTGTTATACCATCATCTGTGAGCTAATGTGCTGGTCTAACAGCAGCTTGAGTTGACAAGAGAGAGAGAAAATTGTGTTAGCCCTTTCATCTCTCAGCCAATTGTTAATTGTTTCGTCTATTTACTCTGTCAACTTTTTCTCCAATGGTCGATATGACATGGCGGATAATTGGCCGCCTCGCGCCAATTTACAAGTTACTGATGTTGTTTTAAGAACACACAACCCCACATTATGGAAGAATCCATGGATTATACACCCTGTGTGGATCCGTAGACAGGTGGATAGACAGACGGCGGAAAGATAAGGTTCACAAGCAGGTGCGGATAAGTAATAAGGTTTGAAGGACAGGTTAAAAAAACAACAACATAAGTTATAGCTAGTCTCCTGAGATCGGTAGGTAGGCTCAATCAATAGATAGA
>JBCEWB010094255.1:0-12349 GCA_039654565.1 Peronia peronii
TGGATGGATGGATGGATGGATGGATGAATGGATGGATGGATGGATGGATGGATGGATGGATGGATGGATGGATGGATTGATGGATGGATGGATGGATGAGTTGTCAGGGACAGACAAACCAATGGGCATGTGGAATGACAAATACATTAAAAGAGAGATGATCGACAAAGATAGAGAGAGGATTGGAGAGTGGAAAAAAAGTAATTAATGTATTATTCTTTTTGTAGCCCAACTGTATTCATAGTCCACGTTTTATTATGAACAAAACTATTCATGTTTGTGAAAATGTTTCAGGAGGCTTGAGGGTGATTTTTTGAATAAGTCCCTTTTCTCAGTTATAATAGACCCTTGTAAATCTGCATTCATTACATAGTATTACCAAAGATATTTAATCATCCATTAATAATCTTTCATATTGCGTCATGACAATCGGCTGCAGCGTCAGTGCAACCCCGCACATCAATTTGTCGCTCGATAAGTTATGAAGGGGAAAAGCGCAACTTGGCAACTACTGGTACGGCTTTCCGAAACTTTCAGATAAATTCTTAGATACCAGACCAATCATGTGACAAAACAATAAGTCATTCTCTGAAATAAGTTGCTAAATGAGCATGTCAACTGTTTGATGACTGCCGCATTTTCTCACTGTCTGCATTAATTTTGACGTCGGCAATTCTCAGCTCTGATGCAAAAATGCCCAGCCGATGGTTTTTTTTGTTTTTTTTTTCGTACTTTTCTTTCCAGTAACAAGTTAGAGAATTGTGAGCTTCAATATACTAAAGAAAATGTTTTGAAATAATAATAAATAAATAAATACTGGGCATTTGTGTTTAAGACACACCTTTACTAGGACTAGGCAACAGCACGAACTAAATTTTAGGACAGACGAAAAAGAGGCTTGATCTTCTGCCAGTGAACTATCGTTGCAATTTTCCCCTGAACTCAGAGTGACAGTTGACTCATTTAATGTTCACAGATTTATACTAGGACGCACTTTGCTTGAACTGGCTGAAATAAAAATGCCATGATATATTACAATGACCTGTGTCTCTCATTTATATTTATCTTTCTCAATTCCCGTTCCGCATCGATACTGAAATTTTGTTGATGTGGTTATTATTGTCGCTGTTATTGTTTATTGAGTCCTTGACATTGTTGTTGTTGTTGTCACTGTTGGAATTGCTGTTATTGTTACTTACAGGAAAATTAATAAGAATTATCGATTCAGTATTAAAATGGACATGCGGAGCGGTGGTGTTGAGGAATACAGGATTACCAAGAGCACCGGAGGCGTAACAATCTAGAGATAAATCAGACTGACAGATTTTAACCACAGAACATTTCGCATGCACTTTTTTAAATCATTCAGATGTTATTGAATGGCCAAGTTTTATATCCTTTAATGAGTCTTTTGAGATATCCATAATCAAATAATTCTGTTCTGCATACGAAACAAGGTCATAGAACAGTAAAACTGTTTCTACATCGCTTTCTAAGGGAAGGAATAGAGATACTTTCTGGTGTATTACACAAATTGCATTATGTCCCTTGACTTAGAAAACTGCGAAACAGGTACCGGACGAAGTCGTCAGGCGAGGTGGTATCTCACTGCCAGGTTGTCCTTCAAAATCACCGGAATTATTTATAACCAGCATTTTAGACTTCGAAGTTTAAAATTATGCCATCAGAAATCAGGAGCCTGAAAAGAGGCAGTGATGTATTTGAATATGAGATATGATACTGTTGCGTCTTTTTGTTTAATGACACCATTTGTATAAGGCTCGTTAATGTGCATTCCTGTAAAAATAAAACTTTTTGAATCATCTGTTTTGAGTTTTTAGTATTTTTAAAATAAAAAGCAAAAGGATGTTACTGATGACTTTTTACAGGGAAAATCTTGAAGAGAAATGGTTATCATTCAAAACAATTACCCACACATATGAGGAAATCATTAACATTTACAACAGCGAGATACAAATACTGTCCCGTTTAATCTATTGAATCAACCTGTTTCTACACATCAGATTAAGACTGCTTTGTTAACGTCATTTATTAGATTTTGTCATAATACTGCAACGTTCCTAAACTATGTCATTCAATAGCAGCCCAAATTCAGTCACCTCCAAAACACCATGTAAAGTGAAGAAACAGTTCTCATCTATATCTTTAAATATTTTGTAATGTTCTAAAGCAAACAGTTAATGAACACATTTATATATATAACCAACTAAAATAAAATAGCTATCTTAGCTCTAAAATCAGTTCAGTCAGTGCTGAAGTCATTTAGGAAACCATAAATTTAAAAGATTAGCTCTAATCTATAATTGTTTGGAGTATGAAAAAAAATGAGAAGAATTTCTTCCGGTTAGGTAAGCGAATAATATTCTTTAAAGAAATTTAGAGAGAAAGTAAAACAATAACATGAACAACAAAAAACAGGAATAATCTAGATCTATAGCTAAAAATTATCACCTATAGATCTTCTATTCATTTGTTCATGAAAGCGTTCAGCCAGCTGTTAAAATCTGGCCACCCTGTGCAACATTCCGGAACTTATGACGTCAGAGACAGCCATCTTTCACAGTGTGGAAGACATCGTTTCTGATTTGAACACCTTCTCGGAACGAGAAGCGCCGCAACGTTGTCTGTTTGCAATCAATGAGCAGGTTCATACTGGTGAGTACTTGAAAGACGTCTCTTTAAATATTGAATGCTATATTAAAAATTACCAGACTGTGTTAATTTAGCAGCTGTTAAATTGTGTTGAAAGTGAAGTGAAAGTTGCCTGGATTTCAGAGGTTCAGCGTGACAGGCTCGATTTTCTCTCTCATGTAACGGCTTGTACTGGCACTTACTTGGTGGGTGATCGCCTTACTATCTTCGTGCAACAATAATGTGGGAAGCCACATGTTTCCTGTTACGTTTTTCTTGTCACCAGATCTAGATTCTAGATACAGTTCGTTTGGAGCTATGTAGCCTAGTTGATATAGACTTTATAGATATAGATTTAGTGTAGGTCGAAATACGCTAGATCTAGTACAGGGAGATCGTCAGCTGGATCAAGCTAGTCTAGATGTGAGTCAAGCCAACCACTGAGTCAGTCTGTTGGAGAGTTCATAAGATGTGTCATGAAAGAAGCTATTATCCACTGAATAGAAAATCATACTGTCCCATGGTCCACAGCACTGCTAGGTAACTTGATAATAGATTAGATCTACCCTGTGGAAGTTCCCTTTCAATCATAAGCTCCATGCCTTGGTTTTGTCTACTCTAAAATTGAGAACGTTGTTTCCAATAAAATGAAATGCAACAGAATTTTTAATTTGGAATTGGGGCTCCCCTTGAGCTTTTATTTCTACCGTAGACGTTACCAGTTTTTCTGGAAGTCGTGAGTTATCCACCATGTACTTTCTATAGATCTAGATCTATATTCTAGTCTGTATTTTTCTAATGCTGAATGTTGTGAGCTGTATAAGATTTTATGCAGTTTGAATGTAACATCATACTTGAGGATCACAAGTTTTTTAGTTATTCAGATTTAGATTTGATTTTATTATTTAAATTTGAACCAGTTGTTTATGTGCATTTGTGGTAATGTAGAGTCTAGATCAGGTGCATGCAGAGTTTTTTGTGTTTTTTAAGGGCTTTTGCCAACATAAGTTCTAGTTATTTCTCCAGTCAAAGTGAAAATCTTGATACTTTCCAGCCCTTGGGAAGGTAGATCTAAACTACACTTAATAGTGTTTCAGAAGTAATCTTCGTGAAAAATGGCCTTGTCATGAGATTCTATTGTTTTTGATTAATCATGGATGGTTATGGTCTGTGTATTTTAAACGCCTTTTAGCCACTTACACTAAGTTAAAGGCATATATTTCTGTCTTGTTTAGTCATTGAGTAGGACCAAGACCAACGGTATTGTCTTTATTCAGATCTTTGTATGTGTACTTGAATACATATCTGCCTCTCAAATCAGGGGCCGAAATTTCACTAATAAAAATTTCTTTTTTTTTTTTTTTTTTTAGATATTGCTGATTAATTGATAATGTTGAAAAAAAAAAATTAATGCTTGGCTATTGTGAGATATCGGGGGGGGGGGGGGGGGGGGTGAAAATTACATTTGCAAGGAAAGTGTGCTTTTAAGATCGATGCACCATCGGTGCTCTGGATTCACTGAAAAGTTTGTTCTGACAAATGATCTAATAGTCATCAGTTGTTTGGTTGTATTATGAAAAATTCTCTGTTTATGAAATAGTTACTCATTAATGCTTGTGAACTATTTTTTAAATAATTCTATCACAGTCCGTTATATTTATTTCTTTATTCATCCATGAGTTGCTTGTTTTTATATGACTGGAAGTAAACATTAAGGGTACACTTTCTTTTTTATAATATACTGGATGGATTAAGTGGCCATTTGATGTTTGTGGAGCTCTGGGCTGTTGAACTTCCACTACTCACCTGATTAAATGAACAGAGGATACCTTGTGACATGATCATATTAGATATTCTTCCCTTCATATTGTTTTTGCCATAAATTACACTTAATGAACATCATGAAAATGATGTTGTGTGACAGTGCATTAGTTACTGAAGTCATCCTGTGTCATTAAAAAATACTGATTGCTGTTACTCAGGAAATACAATAATCAGTGATGCACTGATCTCCACTGGCTCAGCATAGTTTATAATGTACATTCTGTTTTCCTTTTAAAAATCGTGCATCAGTCTCAAGTATTTCTTCAGTGTTGTATTATTTGGCTATTCACCATATATTTATTCAGTCATATTTGTTTTTTTCTTTTTTTTTTTTTTCAATCTGAATTTTCATACTTTATATTGAAAATAATTAGCATATTTCAAAGGTATGAGATTAGGATTTTTCTTGCATTTTTCTTACATTCAACCATTGCCTTAAGTTTTGTCAAATAAAGCTTTCTTTATTTTTTTTTTAGGCAGTGAGAAGAAATAAGTTCGCTATCTTTTGAACATTTCTGCACAAGCCCTCTCTTTTATCATCAGAAATGGTGCAGATTATCAAAAAAATAATTGTGAAACTCATAATCTAACTCACATTACTCATTTACTGTGTCATTTTTATGTAATGTTACGTTATTATTTTGGAAATAGCAGAATGTTGTCTTTTTTACCTTCCACGCTGATACCATAATTGAGCGCTTTTATTTCATTTAGAAGTGATGTGAAGCTTCTCAGTTTTTTTTTTTTTTTTCACCTAGTAAATTGAGAAAATACATTTAGATATAGAAATGGTCGGTTTTATTGTTAGGGGACAATAATAGGCATTTGCTGTTTGATAATGTAGCAGCTGTTCTATTTTATGTTCACAAATCTCTTTCCAACTTGTTGTCAGCTATTTAGAAAAGACAAACATAGAACATTAATTATCAGTGATCTTGTAATTTGTCACACCGCATTGAGCAATCATCAGTGTCTTCGGATCTATTTATATCGTGAGGAACATTCATATGATTGTAGAGTTATGTATGTTTCGTTGACTCCAGAGTGATGTGGTAACATTTACTTACATACAAAGTGGTAGCGGCCGGTAGACTTCATATTTGACCATCAGAAAAACTTGAAGGCAAAAATAATTGGATTGTCTCTAGCAACAAATGACAATACTACAGCCCTATTACTGAGGCATACATAGAAAAGATTAAAGAAAAAGATTGTTGATGCCTTTTCCATACACAGTTGTAATTCTGACACAGAATGAGTTAATTGTGATGATCAGTTTTATTTGGCTGGCTTGGTTAACTCTGTTAAATTCTGCCTCACTCCTTTGTGTAAAAATTTTTTAGCAGCTGACATTTCCAAAAATGTCCTGTCTGATGCCACAGGTCTCTTGTGCAATTCTGTGCCTCTATGAGGTGACAGTGAAAATCGTTACAGCAGCTCTTTTCTTTTTCTCCCACTCCACCCCACCCCTTTCTATAATTTGTTCTGCTTCTTCATACTCCTAAGCCTTGTCTGATTTTCTTGGCCTTATCGCCTTAAGTCTTTACATCCCTGTCTGGGACATTGGGGGTTGCAGTGACATCTCCAGTACCTCCTTCAAACTTGGTCTTCAAATGCATAAAAGCTTGTTTGAGCAGAGACAGGGTGTACAGAGGAGGTAGGGATTAGAGAGAATAGGCGGAAAATAATCTTCCCGGCATTATCACATCAATGTTACATGGATCTTGAATTATCAACAGCCCCCACAACTCCCTACAGCAGTAATGCCATGGAAATTCGGAAGAAGATGAGGCATTACTGTGGAGTGGAGAAGGACCGAAAATGGTTACTCAGGAAAATGATAGCTGATACTTGTAATATGGGACATAGCTCCAGACAGCTCTTGTCAAATTATCGTCTGCAGTTTTTCCTCAAGTAGGCTGATTGACATGTATTTTTCCATAACCATAAATGGTGTATTCACCAGATGACGAGTGTGTCTGATAAAAAAATGTTTGGAGCTATAGATGTACACCTGCAACTGCATGCGAGGCACTTTGAAATGTCTGAAAAAAAAAAAATACATGTAAATTGTGTGTGGAAAAGAGGAGAAAACAAAACAGTTTCATTCAGTCATCATCAGGCAATTTCACTGTCTGGAGTGTTTCCTTCCAAGTCTCAAGTGGATGTATTGACCTTTTCTCTTCCCCTTCCCCCCTTCCCCCCCTCTCTCTCTCTCTCTCTCTCTCTCTCTCTCTCTCTCTCTCTCTCTCTCAAACTCTCAAACTCTCTTTGTTTCTTCCTGCCTTTCTCGGATCTGTTAAACTGAGGTGATGCAACATCTATGGGACTGTCTATTAGGGGTATGCCAAAATGGGAACAGATCTTTGATAGAATTTGTTGTCTATGTGGCACTTTGCTGCATTCTTATTCTTGCGTGTTTCGTCCTTGTCGAATGGAGCATTTACGTAATTGATAGGGTTTCAGTTGTCAGCTCTTTCCTGAGAATTTATCTTTGATTTGCCGATTCAGCACAACTGAGTGCTATTTAACTTGTGAAAATGTAGCGCTCTTGTTTTACTTTGAAATATAGTGTAAGATAAGATTAGATAAAGATTTTTTTTCAAAAAATTGTTCCGAGGAGAAAATTCCATTCACAGTTGATGAGACACATTGACATACACATAGTAGAAAATATCATGAATAACATCAGGGCAAAGAAGACTGAAGACTCAACTTTATGGCATCTTGGAAACATGGTTTTAATGGAACACAAAGTAGATTAAACAAAGAAAAATAACAGAAGTAATACCGAGGATACCGTTGTGAGTTACAACATTGTTTAGGCTGCTCTAAGCTCAGACGCAGGCTCAGTTTGCTTTTAACCCAAAAAGTGTCAAAAAGTCTGCTCTGGTCGAAGACTTGCCTATTCTGCCTCGAGCTGAAATTCTATGCAAAGAGCCTGCGCTATATAGAAACATGGTACTTATTTTGTAGTAAGTAGAAACACAATCTGTCAACCCTCAAAATGTGAAATTTGTCATCATGTGACCTCTGACATCCCAGCTTGTTTTACAGACATCTTCAGGATTAACCGGCAGACTGTGACAAAATACCTTGCAGTTGTCATTAGCATGGCCGCATAGTGTGCTGTCCTATTGACAAACGTCAGGGCTCTCTCAATAATTATCACTTTGGCTTTTACAAGGCTGACACTCCCAGTTAATACAGTACTGAGATAAAATTGCTGAGTCGAAAGTTGGACGGCCAGCCACGAGTCTTATGTTTCTCAGGCGGCTGTCAGTATTTAAATGCTATGTAGGGGAACACCGGTTCATGGAGCAGCAGAAAGTCGGTCAAGAGATGCAGTGATGGAGAGGTCGAATAACGGGGTCCTCATCTTATGCTACGGTGCATAATTAATTGATTTCCTGCCTTCATAATTTTGTCCCATTTTACTATATCGACAGTATCTTCCACCTCTGTCTCATGCCACTGATATCGCCCAATTGGTTTATTCGAATTCAGTTATTTTCAAGTTCATCTCAGCAGTAGTGTTAAACTGCGAGAGCAAATGCATTGCAGTGGTCATCTGTTCAGCTACGAGAAAGTTCTTCGGGGATAAGATGCCTTACAATCGTTATTCGTTCAGTTCAGCCATAACAAAGTTCTTCAATTAGGTTGAGAATTGGGGGGGGCGGGTGGAATCCTCACAAGATATCTGTCGTGCCCGAACTGGGCTGATACTTCGTGCTTGTTTGCTCCATGTTACCATCCTGACAGCATGGTATGTCCATCTTAGGCCGCTAGTGTTGATGAGATTAACCGTGATTCAGTTCTCAGGAATCTGGAACATCATTGGCATCTTGCAATCGTTATTTGTGCATTTGTATTGTTATTTTAAAGCCATAGACATGCCAGTGTAGTGGACAACATTAAATTTTGTTGCGTTGACTTCATTCCCCAAAATACAAATGCTTGCGATTTTGACATGGCGGTCTTGAATTTACTACCGCGTTGTTCTAGACATGAGCTAATGTAACATCATCGTACTAATGAATCCTAAATTATTCTCTCTTCCCCCCCCTCCCCCGGGCCCACGCCTCACACGTACACACACAATTCTAGACAATCTACTGATGAACTCTGTGAAGTTTGAAGAAGATCAGCCAGTAGAGTATGCTATTGAACTTCAAATAGTGCTTCTGCGCTTCCGACGATTCTACATGATGCTGAGGTGGGAGATTCTACATGATGCTGAGGTGGGACCAACTATTAGCACCTTCATCTATAGTGGATCGCCATGGCATTGCTTTTAAAGCCACCTCCCACATCAACTGGAGTTATCGCCGTCACTTAATCATCAATGCTTGACTGATCACACTCTAGCATAGGTTAGATTAAAAAATCAGTCTGGTTTTGTTGTCTATTTTTTTTTTTTCTGATTGTTATCATGTATTGCTTTTACAACCACCTGCCATGTCTTCCGACCTAATAACCATCACCTAGATATCTAGCTGATCACACATCAGTGTATATTTGTGTCAAGTGTTTAGAAGTCATTGTGGTTGATTTCATTCAAGCCATTGCTTCTTCGGTTTTCTTTATTTTGAACGCTGAAATATCGCCATAGCATTTGTTCTGGAGTAACAGCTGTTACCTAAATGTAACAAGTGATTGGCTGATCATACTCCAATGTCTTTCAACTGTTTAGATGTCACTATCCGTGGAGTTGATTTCATTCAGACCATTTTTCTCCTCTTCTTTCATCGACTGCAGCCAACAGTCAGGCAAGTCTTGATGCCAAACTGGGAACGGGTAAAGCAGGCACTGTCTCTAATTACCACAATATAGCTGTATTTGTCGATAGCCTAATCTCTATTTTATCTGCAGCAAGCTCGGAGGGTAAGCCCCGCCGCAACAGCATAGCGATTGCCTTTCAAAATGGCAAAGTTGACAGAAAAATAGGGCTACTTGTGTGCATTTTGTTTCTCTTAGCTGTGCTGTAGGATTTTATCGGGATTAGGAACAGCTCCGGTTTCAAAATGTGCCATGTTCGGTGTCTAGTTACATCTGGTTTAATAGAGCGCTTGTCTGAGGGAGTGTCTTCTCTCATCACTCCTTACCAAATGCAAAGTGGCCGAGTTTTCTGGGATAATAGGGATAAATGGATCTCACCATATGTTCAGAACGGTCGTCGAGTATGATTTAACCCGAGGAGTATCAGGGGTTTGACATGCCCAAAGTCTCCCTCATTTTATGTTTCATTTGTCTTTTGGACGATTCTCCACAAAAATAATACACACATTGATCTTATAGTACTGTTTACATCGGAGCTGTCTTTTCATAAACATGTATAAAAATACCAAAATGAAAGTAATTTCAGGTCACATTTTTAGGGTTAAAAAAAAAAAAAAACTGACTTTCGTGTAAGAAGTCAGCATTTTGGGTTCAAGATAGTGAGTGAATGACCTGTCAGTTTAGGCTAGCGCGCAGACATAGAATCAGCCTTGTAGTGAGGAGTCTAGTAGAGCACAGGATGGACCGTATTCGAACTGTTGGCTCCAGGCTAAGGTCTAGCTTGAAAGGCACTCTTTCCTTGGACCGTTAAACCTCTACGAGGCCTGAACGTAATATCCGGTGTCATTGGTTTCCTGTGAAAATTCACGGGACAAATTGTGATGGTAAGAAGCCATGGGCTGATGTAGCTGACTTTAGTTTGGATTTATTCATTGGTAAAAGTAGCTTTCCAATGGTTCACTGTTATTACCTGTTCCATCTACCAGGTCAGATGTTGTATTTCTTGTAATAGCGCTTAGTAATTTGGCCCAACGTAGATTTTTGTTTTTTGTTTTTCCTAATCTATTCACTTACATGTTTATATATTATATTTAAAATCTCTATCGTTTATTATTGCTGCCACTGTTGTTATTATTTCTGTTGTTCATGTGGCTGTGTGTGTGTGGCTTTTTTGTTGTTGTTGTTGTTTTTCTATTTTTAACAGGAGCGACGCCGTCTTCAGAAACTAGAAGAAAGTGTTAGATACATGTATCTATCTCGTGCAAAAAAAGAAAGATAAATTATCATAAAGAGCTGTCTTTTGGCAGATCGATAGCTCGGGATGTGAAATATAATTTTCCTTTCTTGTAATATCTGTTTCCATAACTAGTTGCAAAACCTCCAGTTCCAAAAAGTATAATGAAAGCGTGATCAATGCATGCACCTATATGTACTTAATTACTTCGTAGCCTAATCCTTAACCTGTGCCCTTCCTCGGTAGTACCAAAAAACACGAACAACTGGATAAGCCATGTCACAGACTGAAACTATCTAAAGGTGCCAGTGACTGTACTAACGTGATTTGATAGAAAGCGTTTTCCTGGAATAAGCCTCTTTCGAGAAAATTGTGATTTAGTTTTGCCATCTTTTTATTTCAGAGAACAAAATGCAGATTTTACGAACATGGAGTGATACATTTGGGTTATTTTTTGTTATCGTGTAGACTAGATGAGGGCATAATTAAATTATGATGAAAACGGCGTTTTTGTCAAAGGACGTTAATAGCTTTGCGCCAGTAGGTTAAATCTGAGGTCTCAGCTGTGGAGTGGGCGGGTTCATTGGCTCGGGCTAGTACGGTAGATGTAACCAGGAGACGTGGCGTAAGGCATTACACTAACTTTGAGCCTGGATCAAAGGCCTAGCAGGGTCAGACGGTGTCCCCTCGTCATACCCGGCAACATTCCATGAGTGGTCTCGGATGGAAAGTTGTGGCAACGGACGCCTTCAGTGCAGTCTGTGATGTCCAAACAAATCGGAGACCGTCCAGCGCTGGGTTTGGCTAGTGCTGCTTCATTAGTCAGTTCCAGCTTACTTTCTATGTGTTATTCAAACTTTTGTAACATTATATCAGATTGTTTTGTCTCTCTCACCAGTGGTAATTCGGGTATGTCAAACTTCTTTCTTGGGTATAAAAGGTATGAAAGTACGTGTTGGTTCACAAAAGTTTCTTTGTCGATCTTTAACTTTCCAACTTGATTTCTGCATACTCTGGTTTTCCATGCCATAGCAGGCAGAAACAAGAGAGCGCGAAATGTTTTCTTACTTTGCGCGAAACAGACACTCTTGATTATGGTACAACTGTTTAGCTTTGAATAGCTGACAAAGATCAGAAAGTACACTAGGTCGGGTGAATCCATATTGTGGAAGATATACTTGGCTTGCAGTTGAGGAAACAAATTAAAACAGCTGTAAAACTATGCCATAATACCACGGACTGATGACTCAAAAAGTTAATTGAAAGCCGTGTCTGTTTCTGCCTTTCATGAAATAGTCCCGCTTATGTGTCTATTGTGGTTTGCAGAGGCATCCAAATTCCTGGCAAAGAAAGCCATAGTTCAGTGCTGCGCCCGGCATGCTTTCTTCCGGTTCATATTGTCTTCAGTACATAATGCAGGGATGTCTGACTTCCTGCGTTGTAATAAATTACAGGAAAACAGACCTTTTAACTCTCAGTAACTTTTTTCTTTGCTGGTCCCTAGCTCCGTTTTTCACCATGGTTTCCATACATAAGCTCATTGTGTGTATACCATAGCACTTAAACCATCTCTTACTTTTTCATAAAAACGAATTCACAGTCCTGAGAATGCAGGTTTTGTTGTTGTTTTTCCCTTTGTTGTTAACCACCCCCACTCCCCGCTCTTTCAATTATTATTGAACGGACGCATGTCTAGGCGTAATATTACCCTGGGTTGTTACAAAGGAGATGATTTAATTTCGTTTATTGTCTCTGAGACCGTCTCGTGAAGACTGGTCCAAGTCTTACCTATCTATCTATCTATCTATCTATCTATCTATCTATCTATCTATCTATCTATCTATCTATCTATCTATCTAT
>JBCEWB010094277.1:0-12349 GCA_039654565.1 Peronia peronii
CCCCCCCCCCCCCCCTCCCCCCAAATAAAAAACTACACATTATTAATGAAGAAGGAAATGTCAGGCGCGATAAGATCAGGAATGAAGGTTTTCTATCAGGAGTTACCTTCTCTCCTTCTGCCTTTCATTGTGTCTTTCATTTGTGATGTTTTGTCTTTGTGCAGCGCAGGCTATGCTCATTTGTTTCTACATACTCCATTCACTTTTTGACAGGTTCAAAGAGTGTTGAATGATCCTTGAGACATAGATAGACAGATAGAAATAGAGAGATGAAATAGATAGATAAGCGGACGTATGGTGGGATTGACTAACGGACGGAGAAAGCGAAGAAGAAACGGAGGGACAGAGGGGAAAAACGACAGGCTCAGTGAGGTTTAGACCACAAACTTGTGTTGTTGTTGTTGTTGTTTTGTATTGACTGGAATGGAAATCTCGTGAATCTTTAGCAGCGAACATCAGCAATGTTCTGTTTACCAAAACTGCTTAACCTTTGAGTATATTATTGTGAAATTGATCCCCCATCCCCGGAATACTGTCGGCCGGAGCTTCTCGTGGCGAGCGCCTACCAACTTAGCTACTGTAGTGAATGAAATAAGGCTTAGCTCTCGCGCGATGAGGACAATAGGTTCCTTAATGACGGAAACTCACACACAATAGATTGATAATCACTTTGAATTTGCGAGATAGACTGGAGAAATATATATATAATCCACCTGTTGATGATTATTCTACCTGTGTACAATTCAATGTACGCCTAGGGCTTACTACATTAGCGGTCCCTCAGAGCTAAATAACATATTATGGCTGGGCGGTAATGAGAATCGACCACACAGTCAAACAGTTGAATATCAGTCCAGGGCGGCGTCGGGATGTGATAGAGTATGGAAAAAGAGTGTACAATTCAATGTCAACAGCAGACATTGGCTGGAAAATAACATTTTCATATCGACACGTATCGGAGTCTTACCATTATAATCTGAAATGGCTTTGAGCAGAACATCGCAGATTATGAAGGTTTGAACAATAATATTGAAATGATACATGTTTATTCTAAAGGTCGTGCCTTTGTTTGGGAGCTTAGAAATGAAAATTACAGATCTGAAGATAAATTTATACCATTAGTAACCCGGACAATTATGGCATGATGAATCTATCCACAGACGGTGGATATCCCAAAATAAAATGGTCCGAACGTTGTCTGCGTTGAAGACACTTATAAAAGCTGCTAAAATTATAAAATAAACTTAGCCCAATAGATTTCCATCCTGACGCAGAGGAGTTTGACCGTCCAACAGAGTCTTACAGTTGAGAATCGATAGATGATCTGATGACACGCCGTCATGCCTAAAAATAGCAGGTTTAACGATTGCAGTTATATCTGTGCCCTCCCACCCTCTATCTCACCCCAAATCGACACCACAATATATTACATAATGTTCTTTCTTGTTGACATATAACATGGAATATGATGTACTGGTATCTGTTGAATTAAAAACCAATTGATAGTCAAAATTAATCAATATTTATATGGGTATGTGCGTGTGTGTATGTGTGTATGTGTGTGTGTGTGTGTGTTAATAAAAGCTGCTACGTTATTGGTGTATGTCATAATCTCATGTTTTTACTGTAACCATGGCTTGGCACTGATCGGCTACGGATTCACAATAAATGCGTCTCTAAATCAACTCAATCATTCGCACTAACTGTATGTGCATGTGCGGTAAAAACCATGGACATATTTTATATTGATTACTCTGCGCTAGCGTTCATATTTATCTGATACGATGCAATATGCCGTCCTAGTCCTCCCTGGGACCACGTGATCTTTGAGGCGTTTTTCACTGAGGGCGTCCACAACTGGACTCCGCCATTGGTCAGAATCTCTTGCTGTCTCTTGTGACTCTGGGAACAGCCTGTCAACTCCTCGATATTGCAAGCCCACATATTTCATTGACTGACTAGCCTTCCTTTTACTGTCGGCCGGAACTTCTCGTGGCGAGCGCCTACCAACTTAGCTACTGTAGTGAATGAAATAAGGCTTAGCTCTCGCGCGATGAGGACAATAGGTTCCTTAATGACGGAAACTCACACACAATAGATTGATAATCACTTTGAATTTGCGAGATAGACTGGAGAAATATATATATAATCCACCTGTTGATGATTATTCTACCTGTGTACAATTCAATGTACGCCTAGGGCTTACTACATTAGCGGTCCCTCAGAGCTAAATAACATATTATGGCTGGGCGGTAATGAGAATCGACCACACAGTCAAACAGTTGTATATCAGTCCAGGGCGGCGTCGGGATGTGATAGAGTATGGAAAAAGAGGAACGGACAGAGGAGGCAGGGTGGGATGGGGTGAATAGAAGGGATGGGGAGAAGGGTGGGGGGATGAAGCAAAAGACGAGTGCGTTATGGTTTGGCGCAGTTATTTATAGGCATGACGAAGTGTAATCAGATCCCTCATCGATTCTCAATTGTATGTCTCCCTTGCAAAGCGCAGCCCTGTGCAGCAGGATGGACATTTGTGGTTAAGATTTTACATTTAACTTCTTGCATAATGTCGCCTATTGATGGTGTTGAGGGGGAGGGGGGGGGGGCAGTGTATACCTGATGTAGAGAATACGTCATAACATAGTGTAATGACATATGAGTGTGTTGTTAAATCAATGACAGTTCTTATTTGTATGTTCTGGTACATATTCATAATCATATCATGTACACAACTCGAAAGAAAATTATGGACTGCCATTTCTGTTAAATGTTTTGAACCCTCTGTAAGTGAAATAAATTATATTTGATTTTTTTTTTTCATTACAATTGTCACTCTTGCTGAAATTTTGAAGACAGTCTTATTTTCAGAGAACTTTATGTGAACACAACTTCAGTATCCCAACAGAACGATCAGACTCTGAGCTTTACATGTTTATACCGTTTGCACACATAAGAAACAGCGGAATGTCAGTTAAGATGGACACCAATGTCTCAGTCATTCATTAAGAAACCGATATTAGACACGTATTGCTATCCCTTGCTTACCTTTCTTTCTTTCTTTCTTTTTTTCAAAACAGATCTATAATACAGACGGGCAGAATCTCGATCTAACGGCTTGGCCGCTCAGGAAGCCACCTTTACAAATCGTATACCATGTCTTCCTCACACTTTGTTTTCATCTTCTCCTCTCTTTTTTCCTTCTCTCTATTTTTTTTTTTTTACATCTATTTCTTGGAATTATTGTGATTTCCTTTCACCATTCTGTTCTCTGTCCTGCCCTATAATTATTCCCTATCTTGAACCTCCTTCGCCCGAGCCTAAATGTTGGCGTTTGTCTGTTGACCTTTGAAGTATACAGTATATAACTACAGGCATCAATACTGAAATATCATACGCCGTTCTCGGGAAATGTCCTTGCTTATGAATGAGTGGCACGCTATTCACTGAAATGACCATAATTACAAGATCCAAGAGATAATGAATACACATTTCCCAATTGCCTGACGGGGTTAATTCGTTATCATGTCCATCCTAGTCATTATTATTTCGCCAATGTCTTGGTGGTTTCCATGTAAACACGAAGACATCGCAGGAACGAACGCTCGCTGAGCAGGGAATGGTGTCGTTAGATATAATGTCTTTTCCGAACTGTTTGCTGTATGATGTAGTTCTTCATCTATTTCTTCTTCTCGTTGTTATCATAATTATCATATTTTTGTTGTTACTATTATTGTTGTTGTTGTTTTCTCTCTTCATCTTCCTATTTCTTGACTGTAAAGTCGTTGAACCGTTCGCTGATTCCGCCATTTGTTGACATGTCTTGCTACGCTCCGTGGCTTGACGAAATCATGTTGCATTCTCATCTTTTACCGTTCACTGTTCCTTGCAAGACTGTTTTCACCAGTGCCGGGATTGCATGTAAAACTCCTATACCATCTATTCACTTTCAAAGAAAAACATGCTTAGTTAAAACCCACCTCGTTAGACTACAAGTGTTGCATACTGCTGACTACTACCACAGAGATGTATTTCTCATAATGCAAAAGTTCACAGTATTGAGTAAGTTTGCACTAAGCCCTGTAAATTATATAGTTCCACTATCCTTCCATTTGCCCTCTCTAATTCTCCACCCACTTGGGTTGAAATATTGAGATCACTCTCGAACCAGTTGATGGGGGTGGCAGAGTAAGAACAACGTGGGGCGACGAATCCCAATTTGGTCCAGATTTGTGTTAATGAAATGCAAACCCATCTAGACTGAAAGCCCACCACTAGAAATGCAAACCCATCTAGACTGAAAGCCCACCACTAGAATTGCAAACTCATCTAGATTGAAAGCCCATCACTGTAATTGCAAACTTATTTAGATCGAAAGCCCACCATTAGAAATGCAAACCCATCTAGTTTGAGAGCCCACTATCAGAAATGCAAACCCATCTAAATTGAAAGCTCACCACTAGAAATGCAAACCCATCTAGATTGAAAGCTCACCACTAGAAATGCAAACCCATCTAGTTTGAAAGCTCACCACTAGAAATGCAAACCCATCTAGTTTGAAAGCCCAGCACTCGAATTGCAAACCCATCTAGACTGAAAACCCACTACTAGTAAGTAGGAGTAATCAGATTCGATTAGCAAGTACAGCCCAGACCTGATGTTTGCTCCACATAGGTTATCAGTTTTGCTTAGTTTGATGAGAAAAACATCTCCGTTCTTTACAAGAGTATTGCTTTTGTTTATTTGTGTATCTTTCATCTAAGCCATAAAACCATTATTCAGATGGGTATGGTCATTTCAAAATAAATACTTTTCAGAGATGGCTTTCATGAATGCTAGTACAGATACATAGGACAAGAACCTTTCCTTTTTAAATGAAATATATAGTAAAATAGTCGGTTGTTAGGTTACCACTATAACGCTGGTAATGTCGCGCAATGTTCAAGGTTTCAAACAAAATAAAGCTGTTATTAATGAGAGACACACGAGATAAAATAGCATGGAGGCTCAACAACGACAGCAACAACAACAACAATGAAAACAACAATAACAACAATAACAATAACTGCAACAACAACTACAACAACAACAACAACAACAGCAACAATAACAACAACAACAACAATAACAGCAACAACAACTACAACAACAACAACAACAACAAATTCAAATACAACAACAACAACAGAGAAACAACAACAACAGAGAAACAACAACAACAACACAAAACTACAGCAACAACAACAGTAACAACAACATTATAAATAGAAATACGTAGGTACAATAACACATTTGGCAAAATAGAATGCTGTCATATGAAGCCAGCATTCTTGTCCTAATAGAACACTATCACTACACAGAATAGGCCTAAGTATAGCAAACAGCTGCTTTGAACAACAACTTCTCTACTGCTCGATGAATTAAACAAAAAAAGAACGAGGGAAACGTTTGAGATATATTCGTTTTAAAATCTCCACACTGTTAGATGTTGCACCGGGAATCCGGAAATGTGCACCGCTATCGACCTGATGTAAATGTCAGTAGCATTTTTCATTCAAGGAGGAGGAGAAGGGGGGGGGGGGGAGGACTTCATTCACCTGTGGGCTAAGCCAGTCCAATAACCAGGCCTCCTGGAGATTTGTTTATCCACTTCATAAACAGGTAGCTCACTGAAAGTCGAGAGCTAAAAGCTAATTCGTCTGTAAGTCTGAACCAAGTACAGAACACAAGATGGGAAAAAATCGAGTCATGGTATGGAACTAGAACAAATAAAAGAAGAAAAAAAAGCAGAAAACGAAAGAAGGACAAAAAGAAGAAAGCACATTTTTTGTTGACGTCATTTCAAAATCTCCAAACACAGGGAAACGGATACTCTAAAGTGCAGAGGAAAATTTGGTGGCGTCATTCCTGTGTAAATTATCAATGCAGGAGTCGCGTGGCGAGCTCTTTGATGCGCGCAGCCGTGACGTCATTTGACTAGGTAATGACTGCAGTATGTGAAATCAAACTTCAATAAGAATACTGAAAATGTGATTATAGGGTTAATTTGGAATGAGTTCGAATGAATAAAAATAACGATCAATCCTTTAACCGTTCGTCCGTTTCTGAGGACTCGCTTTGCATATTAATTTTTAGCAATCGGTTTGAAGCATAAACGAATTATTAGTGTTATATTATTATTATTATTATTATTATTATTATTATTATTGCTATTATTATTTTGTCGTGCCTGCTGAGGAAATGACCCGAAGGTCGTAAGAAATATTGATGACAGCCTTTCATTCCTAGCTCACCAGAATATCCAGAGTCTTTCTGTCTCAGACAGTGAGCTAAGTACACGCGTTCGTCAAAATAACGATTGATAAGGATTCACAAAACTGATCGGCCATTTCCTCATTAAGTTCATTTGCAGCAGCAGGTCAGCTCGATAGTCTTTAATTGCTTACATCTACTCAAGGTAGAACAAAGAGTTTGTCACCAACAGAAAGGAACATGAATAAGCTTTAATGCCACGTCAATCACTCAATATGCACAGAAATAGACCAGCGTCGGATTTCATCGTGTGGCTTCTCATATTGCTAGACAATAGTAAAAACTAATAATAACAATAATAATAATAATAATAACAATAATAATAACATAATAATAACAATAATAATAATAACAATAACAATAATAATAATAATAAAAATAATAATAAAATAATAATAACAATATAACAATCATAATAACAATATAATAATAATAATAATAGTAATAATAATAACAATAATAATAACAATAATCATAACAATAGTGATAATAATAACAATAATAATAACAATAATAATAATAATGATAGTAATAATAATTGCCGGTTGTCCTGACTATATGTTGTGGAATTCTGCAAACACATGAGACATGAAATGATTATTTGCTGTTATGCATTAAAGCTTTCATAGTCAGTAACAGTTTTCGATATTAGATTGAGAGCCGGTGAGAGAAGAGATCAAGAGCAAACGGAATAGATTTGTTCCGAGCAAGCGAACGGCTGGAAATCCCCGTCTAATTTTAGTAGGGGCGGGGGTACAAACACTCCAGACTGTTCACTACCACTGACATCGAAAAATACATAAAAAATGGACGGGATCGGTGACAGTTGTTCTCAGATCTCGTGGTGGAGCGGTAACAAACATCAGTGGGTGTTCCATTTTTATCAGGTGGTACAAACACTCTGCCGGGAATTTCCAGGTTTTTGCTTAGTCGAATATGACCTATTACTGTCCATTTTTTGGAACAATCTGTGAGACTGGTATTGTAGGTCTTTTTTTAAAATCACATCTGAAATCGTTGTCTGTTGTTGTTGTCAATTTTGTTGTCTTAGTGCTAAACGGCGATAATGAATTATTTCGAGATCTGGACACATGACCGAGGGAATGTCGCTGACACGTGCTTTGTTTCTATAGCCTGGACGTGTCTGAGTGCTCACCATTCACCGAGAGCAGATCATGTACACACATTCACGGGTGAGTCACATTTTCTTGATCATGTGACCTGCCTCGAAATGTCTCTTTGTCGGATAAGACGAACACAGTATGTAAACAGTGTTCCTTATCTTATTCTCGTCCTCCTCTGTAGTCTTTTTTTCCCTGACGTTCTAACTATGTTTCCTTGTCTGGCAGTTACACACGTAGGCTTCAGACAGCAGCATTCTAGTTTAAAAACCTATTTCAATCAAAGAACGAAAGTGTTAAACTCTTTTTAGCTATTTGTTTAGGTTTCCATTGTTATCATCATCTACATTATTTCTTTGTGCTCCAGATTTAAAGCTAAACGTTCGGCACTTGAAAGCGACTCCATCCTGGCAGATCCTGCCAATCATTTAGAAGTATGTCATCGTAGACTCTGAATGCCTGTTTAAAGACTTCACACCTGGTGCCCTCTAGTGCTTTTAATGCTCACAATTTTACGTGAAAGTGTATATGCCTTGGGGAGTGTGGGAAGTGTGGGCGTTAACCAGAGGTGTTCTGAAGAGAAGGTTCTCAGGTGGTGAACGTGAATAAATCAGTAATGGTTTTAAATTATTAATAGGCGAAAGATTTAGACGTGTGGACACCATCTGTTTGTCTGTCTGTTTATATGTGTGTATGTCGGTAAAACTGGAAGCCGTTCTAACTGATCATGCTAAACCGATTCGTGATACAGAATACAAGATTCGATATTGCTGTCTGATGCTATCATGGAGTGAGCGATTTTAGTGACTTTTCGTCAGGTGGCACGTTGACGTTTTCATCGTTACTATTACCACCTTAACCACTTGAATTCCTACCGATGTCAGAAGGTTTCGTTAACTGTTCCACCGCTACTATCATCACTATCATTATCACTACCATCATCACTTTATACAAAAAATGTCCTAAAACTGGCAACTACTCAAATACACTGGAAGAAGCAAACAAAAAACAAAAAAAAAACAAAAACAAAATGAATAACTGCATGTTGACCAAATTAGCCAAATGTTCAAGCTTAATTAGCTCTTCGTCAGGGCAATATAGAAAACATACCATCACCATCGTCAAAACTTCATTGCCACAATGATTAACTATACAATCATCATCAGTACTACTATCACCTTGCAGCGTAACCATTACCATCAATGTCACTACCACCAATATCACTATACACACACCACTGTAAGCATTACCACTGACACAAGATTGTCCTCATCACCACTGCTCAAATCACCATCACCACCGCAATCATCGACACCTCTAACGTGCACCACTCTCACCCCACCTCGTTGAAATTTCATACCCTGCCCACACCAAGTAATCCTATTTCCCTTAAAATGATATGTGGGTGCCTGTCTCATGTACACCAATTCATCTATGTATCTTTCTAATCATGCATGTCTAGCCCGTCTACTGTATATCTATCTAGATAGCAATCCAGCCAGGTATTCCTGTGATATCGATCACAATGGTATATCAGTCTCCCTCATCTCACTACCAGCAGCCCTCATGTGGCTGTATATTCACACAAACTGGGACTGTCACTACCTTAAGATCCACTAACATTATCGATCCAGAGCTTCAGTTTAATTATTCTTTCACCGTCCTAGGGATTAGCAAAATGTTAAATAAACTCCTCAGGGGAAAACTTAATAAAGCTTACAAAAAAGAAAACGCTTATAAGCGTATTAAACACAAAGATAAAAAACAACAACAACAACAATAGTTGTGAAAGATATTGAAGAGTACAGGGAATGTTTTTTCTTAAGCTTTGAACTTTGACATTTTCAGGAATTTCTCTCTTTGTGTTTTGGCTGTACTAGGTGCGGTAGAAGATGCGTATTAGAAAACAAAATGAATTTTGTATGAGTTATGTGATAATTCGCAGCAATGGTTCTATTTTGACAACTATTCCTTCAGCAGTAGCAACGGTAACACAAACAGAATGATGTACTACAGCAACAACAATAGCAACAACAACAGCAACGACAGCATCACACACAACCTACAGCAGCACGCCCTGCCGTACATTGAGATGACTGTCTTCAAAGACCCGTATTATGCGCAATTCCTGCCTAGGGGCTCTTGAATCGTTGAGTTCTCAGCAATGTCATGCCGCCAGCTAGTAAATACCCTGGCCAATAACAACAACAACGATCAATGCTTCTATATGCTTAGAATGACCCCGTTAGCAAATATTAATCGTGGTTGGCTACTATTTCGAATAACGAACAAAAAAGAAAAAGTATATATTTCAGAATTGTACGCTATCGCATAATACCTGAAGAAGAAGAATTGGCCGGGATTGTCTAGTTCAGAGGTTCCCAAAGTGGGCAGTACCGCTCCCTGGGAGGTGCGGGGAGGGAGGAGGGGGCTATGAGAGCTTCTAAGGGAGGGTGCGAAAGTAGTCTGGAGACCAAGTGGGCGGCAGTCGGAATTGTTTGGTAACCACTGGTCTAGTGCATTCCACCAAGAGCATTATTATTAATGAGTTGGTCGAGTGTTTTGGTAGTCAATGATATTAGACTGTTATTTCGAAACAGACCAACATCAACAATTTGACAAAATCACACGCTCCCATGAAATACTCAGCGAGGATAATAATATGATAAGCTTACAATGTAGAAAAACATGGAACTGGACTATTTCAGTGGCAAAAAAAGCTTTCTATACGGTATTATTACTGTTGTGGACAAGAGCATTATACACTAGACGTAACATACCCCAAAGTCTGTTATGATATACTATTTATGCATTCATGATATCTTTTCGGTAAATCTCAAGTAATCCGGTTGTCTAGCTGGTCTTTCTGTGACACTGGATTGTCAGCGCAGAGTTTTTTATTACGTCAATGCAGTTTATCTCTGCCTGAGAATGGCCACATCAATAGGTAGAATATAGCAATTCAGTCTTTGAGCCAGATTTTTATTTTCTATTTTTTCAAAAAAGATATGGCTTTTTTTCTGTGTCAAAACCTCGAGAACAGAGGACAGAAATCATTTATTACGTTATCTTTCAAAAGAGTGATCTAGCATGCAGGGCACAATGAGAGCTGTGGATTTCCCTGCAAGTTTACTGCATCTTCTAAAGGACTTAAAGACATTTCAAAATAAACAACGGACAGTTTGTTTACAAATTTAAACGGAAGACAAATAAAACACTCACACATTCACACAGACACAGAGGTATAGAAGGGTAGGATGGACAAAGAAAAAACAACGAAGACCGGCTGCAATTTGTGTGTGTGTGTGTTTGTGTGTGTGCATCTCGTGTGCGTTGGTGTAAGTATGGGTGTCTCTCTCTATCTCCCCGATCTCTATATGTTCCTTGTGTATGTCTCTGTGTATGTGTGTGTGTCTGTCTTTCTGTCTCCCGTATCTCTGTATGTTTATTGTGTATGTCTCTCTGTATGTATGTGTGTCTCCGTCTCCGCCACCCCCCTCTGTATTTCTCTGTCGATTTGTGTCTCTCTTTGCCTGTCTCTCTCTCTCTCTATGTTTGAGTATGATTTGTGTTTGTCCTTTTCTGTGTCTGTGTATATGTGTCTGTGAGTGTGTAGCTCTGGCACTGGGATTGTTGTTTGTCACATAAACTTATCACTACATTTTTTTTCCTTTCTGTTAACACGAGATATAAAATACCTCTAGCCGTTACTCTTCATTCCGTTTCTCACACTTCAAGAACCTGGTTCAAGCCAATTTATCAATCTCCTAGACTCTGCTGATTTGATTAAAAAATCGAGAGCTTTGCCCTTTGATGTCCGCATCTCCAGACGCCCTAACAGCTCACCCGCCTGAAAAACGTGCATTTGAACACTTCAACGTCGGGACGACGTGCAAAAGCCCCTCTAAAGAGTATCGCTATACTCTGTAATCGGGTTACATCGTGAAAAATACGCATTTGAACACCTCAAAAACCGATACGTGCGAAAGCCACATTGTGATAGATAGCGTTTGCTAGGAATACTTGTAAGATGATATTATGGCGAATATGTTGTTCGATCTTACTTTCATCCATTTGTTGCCAAGACATTAATATTCTAAGGTCTGCCATTCAAGAAAACGTCAATTGGTGAACTTTACGAATTTTTACTTACATGGACAATATTATTCAAAGCTGGAATCTGACACTTTCAGTCTTAATACAGTAGAGATATCTCAGGATTTTCTATGAATTTCTGAACGGTGACAGGTGTTTAACGCAGCTCCTGAGAAAACTCAAAATTACTCTCAAAATATTTCTCTCATTCAATATCTTTCAAGGTCTGCCTGTTTTTATTAAGCGCTGTATAAAACAACATAATTAAATCAATTTATATAGTAACGGAATAAGCATGAATGCAGAGCACCATCGTTGATATCTTGAAGGCAAAAATATATTATAAGAGACTTGTCTGAATTTCAACTGGGATCTTTCAGTGATTTTTTTTGTTTGATTGTTTTCTTGTTTGTTTGTTTATCTGTTTCTTTTTTTTTTTTTTTTTTGGTTCCTTGAATAGCAGAGATTTAATGCTCGTACACATGAGCAAATAATATTATACTGGAGAAGCTGACAATGAGACGAGAGTATCTCAAACAACAAATAAACAGCAACTTCTGGTACGACTGGAGAAACATTGAAAGGTAAAATAATGGTATTTTATTATTACTATAGACATATTCGATTGTTAACATTCTAACATAAACAGGGATAACCTACCTACGAGAAAGAGAAAAAAGTATGATAGATGCGTAGAGAAGAGGCAATAACAGAAATAGAAGGAATGACCAACTGAAATTTTAGGATAAAAAATATCTATCTATCTATCTATCTATCTATCTATCTATCTATCTATCTATCTATCTATCTATCTATCTATCTAT
>JBCEWB010094288.1:0-10746 GCA_039654565.1 Peronia peronii
AAACATCATACATGGTTAGGATGTTTGATTTTTTTGCCCCCCCCCCCCCCCACCTTATCCTTTCCGGAAAAAAAATAAAATAACCCGATAACCAATGAACTTCCCTGGACAAAGTCAGTATTTACTATCATTCACCACTCCATACACCACACACAAAAATAAGTTAAAAAAAAAATAAGGAAAGTCATAGTAGATCCTCAGCCTATCAGGGCTTATGTTAACGTTAAATAATGTGAAATAAAGTCATGTCAAATCTCATCCATCCTGAGGACACGTCGTCCAGGTGGGGCTCATTTGTCATCTTTAGCTATTTCTAGATCAATATTTCAGTGAGTAAGCCTTCTTTTGTACAAACAAAACAGAATTTTACGCCTGGCATTTTTTTTTCTGGGCTACTATCCCATAGGTAGCAGTGCTCAATGAGCCATGTCGCAAAACAGTCGTACTCTTGAAAAAGTTGCGTATTATTTTCATCAGTACAGGTAGTGAGTTATTTCCCTTTGAGAGCATTCAAGATTTTGAACAAGTATAACAAGAATATTCTATGTATTATTTTAATGTAAGTGCTAAGAAAATATCGCCTTTCTTTGTTTTGAGAAGTTAACCAAAGAAGAAAAAAATGAGTAAACTCTAATGAAATTGCCAGTCCAAGATCAAACTAATAACTTTTGCCGTCTATAACTCAAATCCATAGACGTTAAATGATTTCAAAATTATTCGCAAACGACCTAAATAATTAAAAGTTTCAGTTGAAAAAGTCTGTAAGTAAGATTTTAAAGATTTTGAGCAAAGATCAACAAGGGTCAAATTCAAGGGTTACGTTCTATATACTTCTGTCAAACTCCTGGTGGAGGTTAGCTCGAGAAGTTTAAGGGAAAAAAAGGGCAAAGGAAGATCGAAAAAGCAAAACAAAACAAAACAAAACTGTGAGAGATTAGCAGTCAGTGGGCAAGCATGAAAACATCAAAAATAGTGTAAAACTAGGGTAACTAAAACAACCCATGCCCTGAGAAGGAAAGCAATTTCTCCTAAGATAAACTTGACTACTTTTCATCTCACAGTCCTCAGTCATTGCTTTATGTTACGTTCTACACACGTTTTTCAACCTCGTGGTGGATTTTATCTCGAAAATCATCGCGACAAGTCATTGCGACAAGGAGACAACATGAATGTTCAGATCATCTTCGCCATTTGCGTTGTTTTTTTTATTTATATGAAAAGCAATTGAAAGATAGAAATGAAAAACAGGTTAAAAAAAAATCAAACTCTATTCTCTCAGTATACTTGAATCCATTTCCAATAGCTTTTGCTAATAGTGAAGGATTTTTAAATTTTAGGGGTTTTTTTGCACAACATATATAATTTAATTTCAATCTTCCTTATATGATGTGAAACAAAAAAAGGGGACCTTACTGCTAAATGCACATTTACTGAAGTTTCTTACAAAATGGAGTCTGTTTCGCTGCATACATGTTTTAACATTATGTGGAGTTAACAACATTTTAAATTTATGTGAGCTAACAGCACTATAAAAAAGTAGCCAAATATTTTTTCTCATTTGACTAACATTAGAGAACAATGTTTTGACGTTCCAAAATAAAGTTACTGCCTGCATCTTCACCGCAAGAATAATTATTACATCTTCAATATTATTTTTGTCGACCGTTTGACACTTATTTGGCAATGTCAGATTCAAATTACAAAAGTGAAACATGTTTAGCTTTATTAAACTGAAAATCCATTGGCAATCCATTTCTCTGATCTTATCCCGATAGTTATAGACTCAAGATTTGTTTGTACTGTCCCTACATGCTTTAGCCACTTGACAAACAACAGGGACAGTTAACACTAACTGCTGGTTTTATTTCTGTTTTTTAATCTTTCAGACTCAGAAAAGACAGATAATAATACAATTATGGAAAGAAGGCTTACTCACTTTTCATTGTAGAAATCTGTTCCCACAAAATAAACACTTACAAGGATTGCAAGTAGCTCTGGAACTGCACAAAGTTGACACAACAAATGCCGCCTAGAGACAGGGCGAGGCGTAGTCAAGCTATAAGCTGCATATCACGTGTTTGTGTAAGCAGGTGGTTATTGGTTACCAGTTCCCGCATATCACTATTTGTAGATCCTCTAGTAGAAAATTTCAAAATCTACAAAGCAGTTGAAACGGGGTGGTGGGAGGAGAGGAGGAGGGAGGGAAAGAGAGAAGTTAAGTTTAGGGATTCAAATAAGGCGTGACCTCAGACATCCGATTTTGTGTTGTCGGGGATACCGCGTCTTTGTTTTCTATGGTCTTGGCTGTAAAATGCGGACATTTTAAAGAGAGCACGATAATATATTAAATTTCAGATGTGTTATTCACTATATCAATTATTTCATTGATACTTCTTCACTCAAATGAACTGATCGGCATCTCCTGGAGATAAGAAACATTGGCAGTAATCAATATCTGTTACCTATAAGTTTATTCGATATCCCAGCTTCACTCGGCTTTATCCAGAGATATTCCGCACCCACTCCAGCACTTGGTCAAACAGTAGAAGTACCTATGAATAATGTAGAGATTTGACATTAATTGTAAAGAAAGAAAAAAAAAAAGTACGATTGAAGACGGTTCGGCGCTGAAGTTACAAAGGGAGACAAGGGGCACATGAAAAAAAAGGAGAGGATAAATTTTGCAGAAAAGCAGCAGTGGCAGTACTGTGTTGAGCTGGCTGCTTTGTCTGATTGGAAATATATGCCTAATGACTGCATTTCATAATCTTCCCCCCACCTCTAAGTTTTCTCCCCTTTCTGGTCTGTCAAACTGCGACGTCGAGTATTTTCTAAAGAAGTCAAAATATTAAGATAGAACAAAAAAAAAGTAAAAAGACAGACGTACGGACTGCTGTAGGTTAACATTAGTTATAATTTTGAACAAAATCAAAGCAAAACTTCCCCTATCGAGAGTGAGAAATTTCCACTGCTTCCTGTCAATTTTTTAAAATACAATTTTGCATTAGCTAAATTCTTTATTTTTTTCTTTTTTGGAGAAGCCAAGATGGATGTAGGTCGACATTTGATGCGGCCTAATCTTCTGGAATGAACTCATACTTTTCCGATAGATCTGGTGAAATGGACAGAACGAAAACAGTTTGTTGGCAACATGACAAAGTGATGGCTATGCCTTCATTTCATAAGGTGAGCAACTTCTAGTATCAAAAATCAGGTTTCAGGTGACAATACCGAGAGAGGACTTCATAATTCATGGCCTACGGTTACTTCGATGTCTTCTCTGCCAAATTGTACAGTTTTGTGCATATTAAAGTTTTATCAATGTGTCTTAAAGCCAGTAGATCTCTCTCTCTCTCTCTCTCTCTCTCTCTCTCTCTCTCTCTCTCTCTCTCTCTCTCTTCTTTTAAATTTTCTCGAAACTTGGTTTTATTTTGCCTTATTTTTCTGTCTCATTCAAAACGTATTACCGTATTTTTCTTCACATTTCGTATGCATACTTTCCATGACATAAAAAGCAAAATGATAGAAGATTTTATTGTATCACTTCCACTTTTTAAAAAGAAAAAGTCAATTTTGTGCACTTTTGATATAATATTATGACATTTTCAAAAAAAATCTTTAAAAACAACAACAACAACAATAACAACAACAACAACAAAACAACAACAAAAAAGAAAAAACAGCAAAAACAAAACCAACCAAATAAACAAAAACTGTCAAGAGAACTCAAATTCTCTCGTGTAATGTTTTTGATACTAGATGTCAGAAATGACACGGGATATTTGGAACGATTTGGTTGATTGGTAACGCAAGAGACAGATTTTGAAAAACAGGTTAAAATCCAAGATGGTGGCCGTTTAAATGGCAACTAGACATGCTAGCAAGTTTGCAATGACATATTTTAAAACAGACAAACTTGCCAAATACAAATTACCTAAGGTCAAAGTGAAAAAAGGTATCTTCTCTTCCTTTATCGTTCACGTATTGTAAATTCTATATCAGAGGACTCCCCTCCCCCCTCTCCCCCAACTTTCCTGCTAAAGAGCACAGAAAATACTTGATGCCTGTATGATCTGCATCTTTTGGTTTAATTAGAGAATAAACGTACATCTGCTTGAGATATTACGATTGTATCTAAGAGAACCAGGACGTGGCCAAGTCAAGCGATACGTAAATGTGGTCTTATCTGCCTGAACAAACAGGGAAAACAGGTTTTGGACAAGTTAGTGTTGGAACGGAACAAAGGCACACCTATAATACACATACAGACACACAAATATAAATACACAAACGATTTTACATATTCACCTTCCCGAGGAATTAAAAGGCGATAGTTTGTTAGTCTACTAATGTTTATATAACGATAGCTATCTGCATGGCCCAGTAGTCACATTTCAGGATGCTCATCCACAGTTTGTTTATTCTGTTCTACAAAGTTGACCACGTTATTTTAGGTGTCAGATTTCTCCCGTGAGGTCTATTTGCTACAAAAACTGCTACGACAAACCAGATCGGTGTTCATATCTGCATTTGAACCTGGGGGATGTGGAGAATGGACAAGACGGGACTTTCCTGGCAAGCTGGACGAATTCAGGAAGTTCTGAAAAATGTGCACCAGCAAACATAAAACTTTTATTAATAATTATTGCCCTGAGAATATCATTATCTTTACGAGTGCAGCCAGGCTAAAGCTGCATATTTAAGTGGCGGATAAAATAAAACATCTCCACCAACAACAACCTACAAAAACATCAACAAATGTCTATTGACTGAACTCGTGACGGCCGCCTTTCTCAGCTCCTGAGATTTTATAAGCATTAAATTTTAATCTCCGCGCAAATCTGCGGGCCATCCAACAGACCCGGCAAGAGATTCCGTACCTTTCATTCAAGCGACAAAAGCTCAGTTGTTAATAGACAGGGACGCTTGACTGCATGCATAACCTTGAGCGTCCCGGATCTTGCATTGAATTAAGCTTGGCTGGAGAGGAGCTAAACGAAACAAGTAGACAAAAGAATTGACTCAGCTGCAGTTTTTCAGTGTCGGTGCACACTTTTGACAAGTCACAGCATTCTGTACTTTTTTTCTTCTGTGGATCACATACTAGAGAAACATTTGTATAATTCAAACGTAACTACATAAAAATTAGCCCTCTCTGACTCCGGTAGTGCGTTAAGGTAGGTTAGGCAGCCCTCACAGATAGCCACTCATCACAGCCCTTCATTTCTAGGTCGTCAATATCATGTCTGTTGGGATTTTTTTTCCACCCTTAACAGACAGCCAAAGTTTTCCAGAACATATCAAACTTTATAACGATTCCTCCTTTTTTACCACATCGTTCTGTATAGTTAAATGGGTAGTTTCTACGATCTGCTATCACACTGTCGCGTAAGGTAATAACATTGACTGAGTTTAAGATATTTTTGAGGGGGGGGGGGGTTGGGTGGGTTAAAAAGCGGTATGTCAGTCCAGTTTCTCCAACCTCTTACGTGGATATTCCTGGGTGTTAATAGCAAAGAAAAACAAAAATACGTATTTCTGTGAACCCAAGTTCTTCATAAAATCGTAACAGTAGTTTTTGGAAAAGGAATATTTCCCCAGGATTAATGAACTTTATTGTCTTTCAAAAATAACCCGAAACAACACGTCTCCAGCAAGGGAAACTTAATAGTAGGCAACAGTTACTGTAAAGAAAAAAAATCATACGAGGCATAAAATGGACCAGAAGAAAAAAAAACAAATATAATAATGATATACAAGTTGAATGCACTCACAAATGTACACAGATAAAGGAGCTTTTTGCCTTGTGAAATATACTTACGAACATCAGCATACGCATGTTGACATGTACCATTAAAATTTGATTACCCAGACCTAGATCATAGCATTACAATTATTCTCATTTTATACAATCCCCATATCACATACAAATAATCATGCTTTGTTGTTGTTGTTTGCTTCTTTTTCCAAGGAAAGCCGTATATTGTGGTAAGGAGTATAGTATCATATTCAGCAGCTTGACTAGTGCAGGAATGTATTATCATTAATGTAGACAACATGAAAAGTAATTACTCTCGGCTCGGCTACTTTTAGTGTATTTACTGAAATGTGGTGGGATAAACTGTGCCCCCCAAAGTTCAATGACGTTAAGGAGAGGGTGGGGGTGGGGGTGGGGGGGGAGCAGAGGGAAGAGAGGAGGACGAATGTGGACCCTGAAAATGAGGGATAAGTTTCAAAATATCAAAATTGGGTTTTTGCTACATTTAAACACTTTGCTCTCTTCTGTTATGAGAGAAATAACGGCTGAGGCCGACATCTGTTACATTATGGTCCAAAAAGACACCAGCATGGTACTTCACTTCACTTCAGTTATCCTTTAACTTCCGTAGATGTCATTGGGGCACCTGTGAAGACGTGCTCACCATTTTCCCCCATCTGTCCCTATCTTCCACCACCCTCTGGGATACTGCCAGACTCAGTCCTGTCCATTCCTGTACGTTATCTTCTCACCTCTTTCTCTGTCTTCCCCGTCTCCGGCCTCCTTTAACTCTATCTTGCAAGACAAGCGTGTCCGTACCATTTTAATGTTCGTTTCTTCACAACAGTGAGTAGGTCATCATGGGTCTTATAGCTTCCACGATCTTTCTGCGGACCTCTTTGTTTGTCATAATGGTCTGTATAGTGAATGCCTAGGATCTTTCTGTAACATTTCACCTCAGTTCCCAGGATCCTTTTTTCTAGCTCTGCGGTTTCACAGTTCCAGGTTTCACAAGGGTATAGGAAGACCGACAGAGCGAGGGAGCGCATTAGTTGGATCTTCGAGCACAGACTGATGTTCTTGTCTCTCCAGATAGTTTGGAGTTTTGCTATTGTTGCTGTTGTTTGTGCGATCCTTGATATTATTTCAAGCTCTGAACCTTTGTCCGACATGATGGAGCCAAGATATTTAAAGGTCTTCCTGCATGGTACTACCGGGGCAATAATATAAAACTTATGAAAATTCAGTTGCAATTTTCACAAAAATGTAAAATTTTGTTACTTTTTCTGAAGGCTTTTTTTTTTCTTTGCTTTTGTTACTATTTCTAATTCAACTGACTTCAAATTTTGAATAAATATTCAACATACTATGTGTTTCAATAATATGCATCGACTTTTAAAAAAAAAATCTACTCATGTTTTCGAAGGCAAAGTGGATCTGTGGTGAAAAAATGAGAGATCCATCAATACACATTATTTCAAAAAATTATGACAGACATTGCATGAGATGTAACAAAAACAAACAAACAAAGAAACAAAGAAATAAACAAAAAGCAATCCAAAATGCATATTATCTGTGATCTAGAGCTGATTCAGTAATGTGCAAAATTTCAGACGAATACATTTAATAATGTAGGAGCCTTGGGCTTTAGAAAAAAAAGCTAATTTTTAAGACACATAATCCAAAATGATGGCGTTTCCACTTTTCCTCTAATTTGAACATGCTGATTGTGAATCTGAAGCTGAAAAAGTTCCTAGTTGAAGCATTCAAAAATTATTCTCAGGAACCGCATTTTCTCTAATCCCTCCCCCCCCCCCCCCCCCAGCCCCAACCTCCTTAATGATTCAACGTTGTTGTTAGGGGACTTACTCTTCGATGGTATGAATCTGCAAAAGAGTAGCGGTTTCGCGATTGTTCTTCGAAAACCTGAAGAAGAAACCCCGGGTGTCACCCATGAAGATTCAGATAAAGATAAGATGGTTAGTCGCTAAGACACCTACATAAATGTTGAAAATAACATGTTTTTGAAAACCATCAACGTTTACCCGAATCTTACAATCCAGAGAATTTCATATATAGACAAAGTATTGATGAAAAAGATATGGAAATTGAATACTTTACTATTAATATTTAATTAGAAAAAAATGTATTAACATAACACGTACGCAATGGTTGATTCTAGTGGACGTACCAAACCCCGAGAGAGTAATGGTGTTGCTCTACAAGACTTGTTTAATGTTGAAGGATGGAATGAACCTGGTGAAGGCCTTTATTCATTTCAACTAACGGATGATGGTACTTACAAGAGATTTCCTTTTAACACAAAAGTTAATGAAGAAGTCTCATTACGCATTACAGATGATTTAACACTGAATGAAACATATAGTATCTTATCCGTAGATACGTCTGAGAAAGAAACTGCTCTAACACTATCGGATAACCCTAAAATGGACAAAAACTATTGTTTGTGAGAACACGTGTGCCATATAGGTTCCGTTAAAAACAAAATTTATACTACAAATAAAAATGATGCAGGTCAGGAATACGGTCCTGTATCCATACTTCAACTATTCAAGGGTGAATCTATTACACTTTTATGGAATGAAAGGTACTGGGTGGCCATAGCAAAAACCACAGAGGATATATCAAAAGTTAGTGTATGGGGAGATGAAAACAATTTAAATGTGGGAGATAAAAAAAAAAATTACTAATATGGCAGACCCAATCAATGATGGTCATGCCGTCACAAAAAGAATTTAGAGACAAATATTGTATCTAAAAAAGAGTATACAACACTAACAATCATACTCGATGAAACTCATACCATCTTATCCGTAGACACATCTGGAGAACACATTATTATAACACTGCCATACAAACCTAGAAACGGGCAAAACTACATTGTTATTTATGATACAGGAGATAACAAGTGTCATATAGGTTCGGATAAAAGCAGAATTTATAATATAGATAAAATTGATTTACGTCAACAAAGTGGTCCTTTAGTTATATTCCAACTTTTCAAAGGTGAATTTCTTTGAAATGAAAAGTGCTGGATGATTATAGCAAAAGCCACAGAGGAAAGAACAAGAGTTACTAGAGATGGAGAAACAATAAATGGAAATTTAAATATGAGAGGTTTTTACCAAAACAATAACCTAGCAGACCCAACCGAGGATGGACATGCTGTTTCAAAAAATACTCTTTTCCCTCCACCCGTTACAAATTTAGTTAATGTTAATGCAGATAAAGAAGACCGCGTACAGAAAATGGCCGATCCTATTAATAGACTAGAATTTACTCAAACTGATATAAATAATCAACCTTTGTTAAAGTATGATAAACAGTTACGTAAATTCTTTCTTTATTTGTCAGACTTTGATGGACTAAATTATTCTAGAGTAATTGACAGGCCAATCTCAAATGTTCCCACACTTACTAGTTTTAATTGCACACTGTTTATGGTGTTAAAAAAATACTATGGAAATGTGTTTAAAGTTGAATGGGGTGTTGGTAATAATAATTTAATAATAATTTTTTTTAAATAATAAAACCCAAATTTTAAATGTTATTCATTACACTGCTGATAATCCTAATTTTCCTTATAAACAAACAAACCATGAAGTGGAAAGATTAGGAAATTTTATAGGAAATTTAGATTTATGGACTTTACGCTTCCTAAACAGTACTTCAGAAATATTTAGAAATTCACAATCACTTACACCACTTGGATTAGATAAAGTCCTTAATATTCTAGATAGTAATAATATATTATATTATTTTAAATTTGGTACTACAACTACTCGTGTAGCTAATTTATATACAATTCTTTACTACACCAAAGCGATATTTAAATACAGAGTATGGTGTACAGACCAGTAATGATCGTTTAGCCAAAATATATAAATTTCAGGAGGACCTTCGGAATGAAAAAATGAAGCGAGAAAGACTGTTAAGAAAAATCAGAAATATAGTAATCAACTTGAACAAATATTTAGATATTTAAATGCGAAATATGATATTAATCATGACTAGTCAAATAAGCAATGATCGCTTGGCGAATATAAAGAAATTTCAAGAAGAACTTGGAAATGAAAAAAAATAAAGTGAGAGAGATCGTTAAATAAAAATCAAAAATACAGGTTCTACATAGCCAGAATATCTGAGGCATTAAGCTTATTTCCTGTCGGACTAAGTAGCGCTTCTGTTAGACTTTTTGCTGCTGAGATTGGCATTTCTTTAATAATACCTCTGGGAATCATTACAGAGTTTGTCATCGGCAAGAACTAGACTTGAGAAAAAAGCAGGCGTCATACAGAAATTAAAACCCAAGCTGAAACAAGGAATCTTGTGGTGGACAGATTATTGTCTAAAGCACTAAAAGATGGAGCTATCATTGACAGTGAACACCAAATTATAATGAATAAAAAAGAACAATGGATTAAATATGACAAAAATGATTATGTAAATGCTCGAAAGACAGAAATAACAGTACGATTTTTTAACGCTAAATTGATGTAATTGTTTAGACCAGTTCTGTATACTGTTTTTCTTCTAGTAAGCGCAAATGAGTCCTAAATTCTTTTTCGTACATCTTATCTACCAATTTATTTGTTAATATAAAATTGTCTGTGGATATGTCTGCTAACACATTTTCAAACAATAAAATATTTTATATGTGATTGTAACAAAGTCCCATTTTTTGAATGGAAGTCCATCTCAGCAATATTAATAAATTCTTTTTTAAAGTCTTGAGCATACTTTTTTTGAATACTATTCTCGTAGAGAAGATGGAAAGTCTTTCAAGTGTATAAAGTTACATCTAGGGTTTTTAGCCATCTCTTTTTGTTGGTCTTGTGTTAAGAATAACTGTATTTTAGCCTCAACTACTGTTGTGTAAAAGCGATCTTTTTTAGCTTTCCTCATTTCATCCTTTTCCTCAGTCATTTGTGGTTTATTTCTATTGTTTTTTTTTTCCGATCGACACT
>JBCEWB010094299.1:0-12348 GCA_039654565.1 Peronia peronii
CCCCCCCCCCCCCCCCCCCCCCCCCCCCCCCCCCCCCCCCCCCCCCCCCCCCCCCCCCCCCCCCCCCCCCCCTTGTGGAGGTTAAAACAGAGAACCTGAGAAGGAGGGAAAGGAGAGAGGGAGAGAGAAATTAAACAGAATGTGATATGGAGAAAGAAAGAAAAAAGAACGGGGAGTCTTAGAGAGGTTGAAACAAAACGTATGAGAGAAAGATAGGAGAGAGAGAGAGAAAGGAGAGGGAACGGGGTCTAATAGATGTTAAATCAGAGACAGAAGAAGAAGAAATACAAGGGAGGGAGGAGGGGAGGGGGGGGGGGGAAGAGGAGATGAGCATAATTATTTTTATATTACCAAAAGCATTTTATCTTCTGAATAATCGATATATTATTATATAAAAACATTTTGTCACACGTTCCCTTTTCATTTGGCAGGTTTATTTCTTTCTATTTATAATTGTAACAACAAAGCAGAAGTGTGCGAAAAACAACGAAAACTTCCTGCCGAAACCAATGACTTCCGACTCTTATCGAAAATGAGACAAAATCATGTAAACAATGGCGCTTGGGCATTCATTGTGATTGTGTTGATGTACTTGATTGCCGGTAAATTATCATTATTTTATGAAATTATTGTATGCATCGTGACCATGGACTTGATTGTGTTCAGAGGTACAAGACTGTTTACGAGGGAGAGATAAATGGTTTTAAGAAGCAGGACCTTGTTGGCTTGTTTGTGTGAAGTGCTGAGAGTATAGGCATCGCGTTGGACCCAGATAGTATTTTGGAGTGTAAGACTGACCCCCTAAAGGCGAAACTAACAGTACCGGCTAATGGCATAAGCATAAATTAGCCCATTCCTACCCAGCTTGATGTGTCAAATGATTTAAGTCAAATTCTAATGTTAAAAGCATTTGATATCTTATCTTACTTTGCCGAGTCGATAGAATGCCGCATGTTAGCCTCACTTCCTGGTTGTAAGCTTACTTTCTACGGGAAACCCCTTTGGGTTTGTTCCGAAATCTTGGCCAACACCATTATTAATACTACTCACTACGACTATTATTTGGAGGGCATCTAGGTTCAATAGACTATGAGTCTGTCATTCACAGAGAAGAGTTTTCATCATAAATTTCCTACCCACCGTAACAGGGTCAAGCAAAGAAGTGAGACAAACTTTCTTGGGCCGATAGAATTTCCCAAAATATTGGTGAACTCAATTGAATAGTGAACTCGCGAGAGTGATCCGAATTGTACATTCGATAGAATGACGCGTTCAAAATATCAAACACGTTTTCTTTGAGTTACTTTCAGTTTAATCATTCAAAATACCAATATCGAAGTGCCCACGCTTGCCATACATATGTCTTTGAGTCGCAGAGCAGTACTGGTTTGACCTATATTTTAAAAAATCTCCCACGACGACCGTGGGTTTTCTTCTATAGTCTATACTATAACCTTCAACAAAACCCACATTAGGCCTATGGGCTCAAATATTGCTGAATATATCCATCTAAAATTTGGCACACAAAATTGTTGTATAAAGATCTGTTTCTACTCACATAAAGCCGAAAAAAGGTTTTTATGTTTAGGTGTTACTCTAAAAAATTGGATTGTAAATTGATGAGAATGTTTGATCCGAGTCGTACTTTCGATACAACGACCTATTATATTATTGTTCTTCCGCTTCCGCTTGCAGAGCACCCAAAACACCAAATACGTTTTCTTTGAGTGACATTCAGTATAATCATCCAAAATCCCAAATATCGTGGTGCGCTTGTCCATAGTCTACACTTCGAGTCGCAGGATAATATCGGTTTGACCTATGTTTAAAAAATCTCCCTTTAATTATGGGTTCTCTATTAGTTGAACAGAAGATTGCCTTAGATAACACAACACAATAGATGAAAAGACAGCCAAGTCCCCAAAGATTGGCTTTCAAAAGCGCCTATCCCTCCGTCCTTTAGCACCATTTCTATATTCAATGGTTCTGAACCACCAAACCCCTTCCTCTCCATCTTCTCTGAATAAACACTACGTGCCATAGACAAGGGTTCCAGCATCATCCGGGTAATTATCTAAGCTAGTTGAAATATCGATCTAGATGCTGATAGGTGAAATCTACATTTTAGCTGATCACTTACAAGGAGATGAGGAATGGAGAGGGCATCGTGGTGATATGGATGTGTTGTGTATTTTATGTGATTTGTTCATGTGTATATGTGTATGGTATGGATGTGTGGTGTGTGTGGTAAGGCTGTGTATGTGTGGTATAGGTATATATGTATGGTATGGCTGTGTATGTGTGATATGGGTGTGTATGTATGTGGTATGGCTGTGTATGTATGGTATAGGTATATATGTATGGTATGAGTATGTATGTGTGGTATAGGTACATACATATATGGTATGGTGTGTATGTGTAATATGGATGTGTATGTATGTGGTATGGCTGTGTATGTGTGGGATAGGTATATATGTATGGTATGGCTGAGTATGTGTGATATGGGTGTGTATGTATGATGTATGGCTGTGTATGTATGGTATAGGAATATATGTATGGTATGGGTATGTATATGTGGTATAGGTACATATATATATGGTATGGGTGTGTATGTGTAATATGGAGGTGTATGTATGTGGTCTGGCTGTGTATGTGTGGTATAGGTCTATATGTATGGTATGGTTGTGTATGTGTGATATGGGTGTGTATGTATGTGGTATGGCTGTGTATGTATGGTATAGGTATATATGTATGCTATGGGTGTGTGTGTGTGATACAGGTTTGTATATGTGGTATGGGTGTATATGTGTGGTATGGGTGCGTATGTGTGTATGTATGTGTGGTATGGCTGTATATATGTGTATGGCTGTATATGTGTAATATAGGTGTGCATGTGTATATGGTAAGTGTTGGCCAGTGTATAATATGTGGGATTTGGGTGTGTATATGTGGTATGGGTGTGTGTGGGGATGGGTGTGTATGCGTGATCTGGTCAGAATAGGTGGGATGTGTATGTGTGGCGGAAGGGGGGGGGAGGCGTGGGAGAGAACAATCTTTATAAATCGTGTCTGAGGAATTCTTGCGACCTTGAATAGATTTGTTCCAACCAAGTGAACGCCTAGAAATCCCCGTTTAATTTTAGTAGAGCGCCGGGGGCGGGGGGACAAACACTCCAAATTGCTCATAGCCGCCTGTACATGAAAAAACACTTAAAAAATGCACGGGATGGGTGACAGTTGTTCTCGGATTTCGTGGTGGAGTGGTAACAAACATCAGTGGAAGTTCTATTTTTAACAGGGAGTACAAACACTCCTCCGGGGATTTCCAGGTTTTTGCTTCGTCGAATGTGAATTATTTAACAGAGATCTATGGAAGTATATTCGGTTAAGTGCAAAAAAAAAAAAAAGGGGGTGGGGGGGGGGGGGGGGGGAGAGAGGAAAGTCCTGTCAATATTTGATAAGCCCGACAAATGCCATACCGGGACCGGCTGTTTTTCCTCCAATTATATCACTCGTTTCGTTTCCTATCGTCCGTGGTGTTTTGTTTTTGAGTCATGTTGTTTTAATCTCCGAGCCAAATGGACGACCATACATCACAGCATCCGGGCTAGGCAATGGTATCAAGCAATGGAGCCCTTAACCCTAGAAATACCAAGGGGAGAGTATGCTGGAAGACCTTTTCCTTATTTACTGCGTTTGTATTTTATTTTCCAAATGACGTACAGTTCACCAACAGAGGACTCTAGTGTTGCATTGCCTTTTAAAACCCTAATTGTCATTTTGGTTATTGTTGTTGTTGTTGTTGTTTTCCCATCAACGAACATTGCTAAGGAAACACTGCTGGTCCACTAGCAGTTTCTTTGACACATTTAGAGTTAATATTATCGCTATTCTCAGGGAGCTCGTTAACCTTTCGCATTCGTTAGATCAATCGGAAATTTTCATGTGCCGGAATATATTTCTCATAGATAATGTTGATCGACAATGTGGAATTGGCTATTAACAGTATGGGCAACCAATGCGTTTTTCATACGTGCATGAAATTGATAGGACACATTTAGTTTTGGAATACTTAGCAGCAGTAGGAAAGATAATCAGAACTAAAGACATCATTACAGAAGAAGAATCGGTAAGCTATGAAAAATCCATACTATAATACAGTCCTCAACACACTTGAACTGGAGTATCAAATACTGTGAATGAATATGTGCCGATTAATAAAGCAGAGACAGACCAGAAAAAAAACGAGAAAAAAAAAAACACAGATTGCAGAAAAAAATGAAAAAAAAAGAAAGAAAGGAAAAAAAGAAAGAGAAAGAAAGAATAGAAAAAAGAAAGAAAAAAGAACGAAGGAAAGCAAGAAAGAAAGAAGTGTGAACAAAATCAGATGACTCGATTAGAAAACTCTAAAGAATAGAACTAAAATGGATGTAAACAAATGAGTTGTAAAAATCCTCTTTGGTGTGGAAAACGAGATTCGCAGTCGAGAGAAAACAGAGTAGAGTGAGAAAATGTGGAAAGTAGTAGTGCAAATTCAAGAGTTCGATACAGCACGAGAGAGAGAGAGAGAGAGAGTATTGCTTCTCTGTAAATCTGACATTGATCTAAATGTACGCACACTGTCAATATCGTGCACTGTCTTCCAACATCATGTTATGATCATGAAAAGCATGGATGAATGTGAGCATGAAGGAGATCCGTAGCATACAGTTATTTGGAGAGATACTAAATTACTTTTTTTCTTTTAATCTTTTTTTACACTGGCCAGTGTTGTAGGAATTCAGTCAGATTAAAGGATATGCCTCACAAATATGCGCAGATCCATGATAGAAATGCATTATTTCACACTGTATTTAAGCCTCCTTAAACAGCTTTTTGTTCAATCTGATGCGTAGCATAGTTTGATTCTGCCCGTGTTTTGATTTAGAGTGGTTGCTATAGGCGCTATGTTGGTTTTCATTAGAAATAATATAACTTTTATTTCATTATGACACGACAGAACATAAATGGATTATGTGGATATACATCAGATCGATCGTTCGATTGAAAAACTGATCGGCTGCTGGATTGGCTAACTGATCAATGCATGGATAGACTGAATGCTTAATTGATCGGTTGATCGGTTGATGGATATGTGGATTGACTGATTGATTGATCCGTGGATATATTGGTCGGCAGATGAGTGAGTGAGTGAATGAATGAGTGAGTGGATAAGTGAGTGAGTGAGTGAGTGAGTGAGTGAGTGAGTGAGTGAGTGAGTGAGTGAGTGAGTGAGTGAGTGAGTGAGTGAGCAAGTAAATGAGCGAGTGAGTGAGTGTGTCAGTCAGTCAGTCAGTGGATGAGTGAGGGAGTGAGTGAGTGAGTGACTGAGTGAGTCAGTCAGAGAGTCAATATGTCAGTCAGTCAATCAGTCAGTCGGTGGGTGAGTGAGTGAGTGAGTGAGGGAGTGAGTTAAGCGAATGAGCGAGCGAGTGAGTGAGTGAATGAGTGAGTGAATGAGTGAGTGAGTCGGTCAGTCAGTTAGTCAGTCGGTGGGTGAGTGAGTGAGTGAGTGAGTGAGTGAGTGAGTGAGTGAGGGAGTGAGAGAGTGAGTGAGTGAGTGAGTGGGTGAGTGAGTGAGTGAGTGAGTGAGTGAGATGTGAGCGAGTGAGGTGAGCGAGTGAGTGAGCGAGTAAGTGAGCGAGTGAGTGTGTCAGTCAGTCAGTCAGTGGGTGAGTGAGTGAGTGAGTGAGTGAGTGAGTGACTGAGTGACTGAGTGACTGAGTGACTGAGTGACTGAGTGAATCAGTCAGAGAGTCAATGTGTCAGTCAGTCAATCAGTCAGTTGGTGGATGGATGGGTGAGTGAGTGAGTGAGTGAGTGAGTGAGTGAGTGAGTGAGTGAGTGAGTTAAGCGAATGAGTGAGCGAGTGAGTGAGTGAATGAGTGAGTGAGCCAGTCAGTCAGTCAGTCAGTCAGTCAATCAGTCAGTCAGTCAGTGAGTGGGTGAGTGAGTGAGTGAGTGAGTTAAGCGAATGAGTGAGCGAGTGAGTGAGTGAATGAATGAGTGAGTCAGTCAGTCAGTCAGTCAATCAGTCAGTCAGTTAGTCAGTGAGTGGGTGAGTGAGTGAGTGAGTGAGTGAGTGAGTGAGTGAGTGAGTGAGTGGGTGAGTGAGTGAGTGAGTGGGTGGCTATTTGGATAATCGACTATAGATGAGCAACAGAGAAAAAGGAAAGTGAATGAACGAATGGCTGAATGAATCACAACTGAGCAAATGGGTCATCAATTCAGTCAAAGAGATAACGTGACAATAAAGCATACTTTATTTATAGCTCTTTGCAAAATTGCACCCGTCGGGATAGAGAGTCGTAACCCGATGTGAAGGTTACTGTACCTTTTCTCGTCATGAAATATAAACAAAATATGTTTATAAGGCAGAGATAAAAACAAAATCTAGATCTATCCTTTCAGTATATCCGGTCCCCAAAATCTGAGCCCCATTTCCAAACTACGGCTGAAATCTTCGCTCCGTTTGCCCACAATCAATGCCCAATCCATTTTTAATACATGCGGGCTTTTCATTATTATGATGATGATTATTATTTGTTTGCTTGTCGTCATATTATGACGAATGATATTGATAATGTTGAGTTAGAACTTGTGAAAAAAACATAATCTGTGGCATCTGTGGCTGAAAAACAACAACAAAAACATTGTCTGATTCCATGCACACAGCCATTCTGTCTAGTAAAAGAGAGAGCCAGACGGAATGGAGAAGAGGGGAGGAAGAGAAAAAAAGAGAGAGAGATAGAAAGAGAGAGAGGGGGGGGGGGTGAGAAGGAAGCGATATAATGTTGAAACAGTTCATCGATAAAAGGAAACAAAACAAAACAAAATTGCAGTGAACATTTCCAAAATTTCGTTTTAACAAAGTAGGATGTTTACGCCGAGTTGATTAGTGTAGGCTACAAAGTTTCCTGGCGTACAACATACGCAATGTGAACACATTAGAAGTTTAGTTGAATTAAAAGGGCAACGCTGTCGTAATTGGGGCCATGGATCTTACAAAATTGCGACGATCTGCAATTCTTTACGTCCCTTCCTTCAACATCAAATACCAATTAACTCTTGTATCCGTCAAGACTTTGACTAATTTTCTCTGGTTTACATGGATTAATTACCTTGCAAGCCATTAATAATTCAGTCTCTGATCAAACACGTGTACCAGTAACAAAGTGGGGTTTTTTTTACCCTCCTTTTTTTTCAATTTACTAGATCTAATTTGTTTCCCGGTGTATGTTTAAAAATGGCAGAATCTTTTATCTTGTTCTGACTGCTATCTTTATGCCCTTCATAGTTTAGTTATGGCTGTAGCTTTTGTCTTTATCTGTGTCTACATTACATCATCCAAACGTACAAATTATTCTAAAACTTCGCTGTCTCCGGATCGATAACAGACGTTGAATTCTTTTGTTCATCTGCGGAAAAAAAAGGAGGAAATCACAAAGAACAGCTTTGAATAACAAGCTGGTCGAGGAGAGTATTCGTCTATCCATTAACAAGCATCTTGACTCCCAGACAATGATATCATTGTCATCAGCGATTTCCTAGCTACATCAGCACTTAAACAATCGACCGTGAAAACTGATGGTCTAATCAATCTTTAATACTAAGGCCACCCCCCCCCCCCTCCTCCCTTATCCCGTAGCTGTGCAACAGTTTTCTCATCCAGTTTTATTTTGTTTTGTTTTTTTATCTGTAGAGAAAACATCGATCAACAAAGTCTTGAATTCTTGGCATTGCATCGCTATATTAACCAGTGCTTTGGGTATGTTCTAAATCTTTAAGCAGCTAGAGGCTTGAACCAGTGGTAACTGATATCGAACTGTAAATGACCAGCAAAACAGCGGGTCTTACCAATTAAAATGCATGTAAGGTAAGATAAGATCAGATAAGATAAATTTAATTTGTTCTCAATAGGAAATTCCATTCACAATTGATGAAATACAACATAATTATATGATTGTGAGACACATTCACTTAACCGGCAGACAAAAATATCTCTCACGGCATTAGAACAAGACAAATTCAAGGAACATTGCCTCAGCTTGATAAAGTGTACCCCTTGTCACAGAATGACATTCTGTGACGCTAACGATTAGCTCTTACATCCAGCAAACGTCCAGTTACTTCGGAATGTTTCAACTGATCATAAAATGGGTCGATAGAATACTGTGATCAGAATACAGGTCTTCGGTTAAGGTCAAAGAGGAAAATCTTCTTCTACAAAGTAACCAATAATCTGGGAGAAAAGAATCTTAGACTAGCTATAGAGGGCATTTGATTTTCGCATGACGCTGCAAATCTTTATGATGTTTTACATTGGCATCTTTACAGTATTAGATGTTAAATGAAATGGCTGTAATGATAGAGATAGCAGCTTGTGATATTATGTCATTCTCTTGTTCGTTTCATAACTGATGAAGTGACATATTTGAAGTCACTGTCGTGTTTTTCTTTTCTGGATGAAAGGGGCAACTTTGATCTATAATTGGGTCTAAAATAAAAAAAAGAAGGAGAAGAAGAAGGAGAAGAAAGAAGAAGAAGAAAAAGAAGAAGAAGAGAAAGAGGAAAAACACAACAATTTTTATAAAATTACTACTAAATGATCTTATTTTGATTTTTTTAAATCGACTTTGATCAACAGAAAAAATGCAAAAAACTCAGAGCATATTCCATGGCGTCATGGTGATGAATGAGGTATTTCGAGGTGAGTAACATGGCCGATCGATCATCGCTCACATATGGATTTGTTTTATAGGTGTAGATATGTTTGAATGCTCATCATTTATCAAGACATGCCTACCATGCGCAGAGCATGTGCATACATCAGCTTGTGAGCGACAAACCCTTGACTGGTTCTGACCTCGAAATACCTCATTAGAAAATCATTTTTCTGTCTCTCACAACAGCTGTCCATGTAGAGAAAAAAAAAAGGAAAATTGTCACAGACGGATTGTAACGAAGATCATTGCAAAAAAATATTTTTAAACAACTTAGAAACCTGTTGCAAATATTAGAAGCCAGCCATGGCTATGTTCTTTCCACCACACACCATTCCCACTTTATGACTTTTCTTGAGAATTGTTAATCAGATGTTAATGCTAACAAAAGTTACCAAAATAACCACCCCTGTGCGCCCCTGACTTCAGCTTTCCATTGTCGGCTCCAATGTTGTTAATGTCATTAGCACATCCTTCTAAATGCTAGCATTAATCCCGTTTTGTATAGAACTACAGAACTCACAAGATCCAGGGAAAAAACGATCTTATGACAGCACCGGTAAGAGGATTTGAGCGAACCATAAAATAAAGTGGTTTCTTTTTGTTAAAAGAAAAGGAAAGGATATGTCGAGGTTGCTCACTTACCTTCAAAAATCGAGTCTATCCAGCTTGTAAAAGACGAGAACGCTCCAGGAATAAAGTCAAGTCGCATATGAAATCCTGGTGAGTCTGTGAAAGAAACAGTGTTAAGTATCTCCGTCTCAAGTGATCACTGAACAAAAATTAATGTAAACACGGCTTTCGGACAGAAATTGTTCTACGTGCTTAGCTCCTTATTCTAGAGGAGAAGGCAGTACTTTCATTCATAATGAGAGCATCGCGTTACATAAACAGGAACAGGGACTTTAGAGAAGAAGGTGACAAATTTTCCTCATCCGACGATGAGCCTCCCATTCACGGAAAACATTCCTGTGAAAAGGACGTGCAAAGCTAGAGTGGTAAGAACATTCATTCATATCCTTAATAAAATGTAACAGAATTATTAAATACCTCACTCGCTAAGGCTCTATGAATTGTTACACCTACTAGGCATCCATGTCTTGTGGCCTTGTGTTTGTGTATTTTAGGCCACAGCTGCTGCGAGTTTACTACATGCTCCAAGTAAAAAAAAAAAAGAAAAATAGGGGTGATGCTCTTATATCGATCCGCCCGGAGAGTTTCTCACGACATCCCCTATAACTATAATCATGGGCTATTTGCTCACATGAAACATGGATGAAGTCGGTCGTTGTCGATTCCGGTATCGCATAAAGCTACTCCGGTTTCCCAGGTTTAAGACCCGATATCACACTTGATAGGTTGGCTCTGGATGATGAGTGAATAAAAGATGCGAGTAGCTCAGGACGATAAAACTTTACTCCAAAAGACGCAGCAGCCTTATTATGCGTTATTTCAAAACAAAGGAACTAGACAGGTGCGTTGTTATAGATCCCACACAATTGCCAAGAGAATCAAATTGACATTTTCATGTGATTGCATAACAGAGCAAACTCATAGCTTAAGTGACTAAAGAACTTGTAAAATATGTGGCCTACTATACACAAATGTTTAACGACCATTTCCTAATCTCGCTCTCTCGCTCGCGCTCTTACCCTCTCTTATCAACTATTATTATTGTAATTTCGAGCTTATTTCTTTTCTCTCTCTTTCACATTCTCTTTTGTCATCTGCCGTGTTCACCCTCTCTCTCTCTCTCTCTCTTTCTCTCCCGCCTCTCTGGCGCTATTTTCTCCTATTTTCTCTTCCTCTATCTGTTGTCTATCATTTGCCCATCTCGCTCATTATCCGCTCTCTTCCATAAAATTAACAATAAGTCCTAGGGCACCATTGATCACTGATTTCCTCAGGCATATAAACTGTACTCCTCCCACGATTTTGTTTTACATAGTTCCAGGGGTCTTTTGCAAACACAGATCATTCGGGCAATGAGTGGATGAACATTTTTATAGAAATCAGAACGTAGGAGACTATCTTAATGTAAACATTCATCATAGATCAGAGTAACAAGGGAAAAACATATGTAAGAATAACCTTATATTGCCTCCCTCCCTCCCCCAGCCCAGTCTTCGCTTTTCTTACAATTTTTTTTTTCACAACACTTGTAGAATTTCTGCTACTACCTTCCAAGAAAAAAAAAGCAAAATAATAATAATAATAATAATAATAATAATACAGAATGGCCAGCAACAAATAAAGCAATTTAAAATAGCTGAGCCTCTGATAACTTGAAAATACTAATGTAAACAAAGGCATACGTTCACATGTTGCTGCCTGACGGAATCAATCCATAGGTCCGCACGTCAGTAAAGTAAAACCTAACACACTGCAAAATGGACAAAATAAACAATAGCGCCACTCGAAGAGAGTCCTGGCGGGCTCATTGAAGTCCTTCCAAGCGGTCACAACCCGCTGGACTCTAGCGTTGTAATGTAGTGAGCCGGTGAGCGCGTGCGCACGTAGCTCGCTCAACACAAATTATGAGTTTCCAATGAAGTGATTGGGCACTCAGCCCGCATACGGCACTCTGAAATGCCACAGTGGTTCAACCAGAAAATTTTACCAAAGAATAAAACACACACACACACACACACACACAGATCGCCCCAATTTGTGTTGTTCTTCAAATCCTATGGCAATTTAAAAAAAAAAAAAACTCTTTACGCTTGGTAAGATACTGCTTACAAAAGATATTGATCCTTTTAAAATCCGGGCTTTGACCACTGCATTTTGATTCGTTTAATAAGATCAGGACTATTTACCTTCTACGTTTTTGAGTCACCTGGTTCCGTTTGGCACTGGGCTAGCGAGACATGGTGAGGCGATGTGGACTGGTACAATTTGGCTGGATCATCGATCCGCTGGGCGTCATGCCCGCTGCGCTAGCCTTGTTCTTTTTTGACATCAGCTCCGATGACATTACGTTTGTGGCAGCGCGGGTGATGTTGCTGCTACGGCCGCTGGTGCCAGAAGCGAGTCTGACGGCCATGGTAATGCATTGGAGTGATGCTCTCGCCGATTCGCCTGTTGACAGTGCAATTGCTATGGGATACGAGGGTTGTAATGATAGACAGCCGCCTTGTTTGGCCTTGGTAGTTCTATAGGGAGGGACAGGAGGAGGAACCGGGACGGGAATGGTAGGATTGGTTGGTTGGTTGATTGGTTGGTAGGTTGGTTGGTTGGTTGATTAATTGGTTGGTTGGTTAATTGGATGGTTGGTTGGTTGGTTGGTTGGTTGATTGGTTGGTTGGTTGGTTGGTTGGTTGGCTGGCTGGTTGGTGTTGGGAGGTTGGTTGGTTTGATAGTTGGTGTGCTGGTTGGCTGGCTGGCTGGCTGGCTGGTTGGTTGGTTGGTTGGTTGATTGGTTGGTTTGATGGTTGGTTTGATAGTTGGTTGGTTGATTTGATAGTTGGTTTGATGGTTGGTTGGTTGGTTGATTGGTTGGTTGGTTGATTGGTTGGTTGGTTGGCTGGTTGGTTGGTTGGTTGGTTGGTTGTTGGTTGGTTGGTTGGTTGGTTGGTTGGTTGGTT
>JBCEWB010094321.1:0-12348 GCA_039654565.1 Peronia peronii
GATGCAGAACCCGCGAGTCGATCCCGGCCCGTTTGCTCCGTGAGCAGACACCATACCACAGAGCCACTGCGTCCCCTGTGAAGAAAGGACGGAGTTAGGGAGGGATTTAAGGGAGACATTCGTCAGTAAGGTGGTCTGATGTGGACCTGCACTGTGTCACTCCGATATTGATAGGGCTTTACTAGTCCGCCGCGAGACGCGCAGCCTCGTAGTACAGAGATGCCTCGAAATATATGACGTCACACGTCAGTGGCGTAGAGCTGGCGAAAGAAAACGCAAAACCGCAAGCCGTCTTATTTTGCAAAATAAACACATTAATAGTGACGTTTTCGCAAAAATAACATCGCTAACATGTTTTTGGCTACTAGAAGTTTATTATTATACAACAAATAGTATAGGGTGTCCGTGACGTTGCACTACCCCTTTAAGGAGGAATCACCACCAGCCTCATCTTCTTCCTCACAGTCACCTCTACAAATCATTTTCGTCATATCCCTTTTCTTCACCATTGTTTATCATAACTACTCATTTTTTTTTATTTCTTCACTTCTAGCCAACCATTTTCTTTTACCACAGCAACACCAATAGCAAAATTTAATACTTCGGCAAAAGCTTGAAGATCCTTCTCATATATTAAAGGGTTGATCTAAATCGTGTTCCTCTTTGGGAGGCCCAACATGACAAACATTGCCTTCAATGGGAACCGCCATGGTTGTTGACAAAGTGAAAACTCAGGTCAATCTCCGAAAAACAGCATGCACTTGGTTGACTAAGTAAAAATAGCAAGTCACATTATATTTTGAGGACGTACTAATCACACATCCCTCTCCAACTCTAGGCTTAAACATAGGCATGTCCCTCTCCATGTACTACATTTCTGGAAAACAAAATTCTACATAAAATCACGCTTGAAAAAAAATCAAATGAGGATTAGTCTGTTGTTTTGAGCCAAACCATTCAGCTGTCTGATTTACTCAATGTAAAAAATGGTTTTGTCCAGGCATCATAAAATTACTTTTCCTCTGATAAATATAGCTGAACATTCAGGTGGGATGCAAAACTTTTCATTAAAACTCATACAATTGTGCATAGTTAGGCCTATTTATTTATATATTTACTTCTTTCTTTCTTTCTTTTTTTCTTTCTTTCTTTCTATATTTATTTATTTATTTATCTATTTATTTATCTGTTTATTTTTTACTGTGATGCAGCATCTGCAATGGTGTTAAAATTTATAAATTAAGAATGAACTTCCATTGACAAGCATCTATGTAATGATAAAAGTGCAAGCTAGCTCTCACAAAAGCCTGTCTAAACTTAACTCATTGTCTTCAAAACCTAGCTGAGATTTAGCTTTTACAGTTCATCAAATCTCATTGCATCCAATCAATTTTTACTTGTTCATCTCCTTTAAAAATATTTCATATGTATCTGTATATGTTTTTAAAAAGACATGCAACAAAAGCTATAATAAACAGATTTCGATTTAGAGCTACAAAAGACAGTTGCAAGAATGCTGGTTGACACGGCAACCAGAGTTAAATTTCTACACACATATGCCTGAAGAATGTTCTTACTTGCACATTTACACGATCTACATTTCTCTTACACATAGATTTACTGCCCAAAATGTCGTGATGTTCGTTTTCTCTTCTTCTTTTTCTTCTTCTTGTTTTGTCCTTGTAAATTTTAATGATACTCGTTACAAGATGGATGGATGGATCGAGGGATGGATGGATGGGATGAATGGATGGATAGATGGATAGATGGATGAATGGATGGATGTACATATATAGCTACAGAGGCAAACCTATATACTACGGTACTCTCAAAAGGGGGACATGATAGCAGTAGGAAATCGGCAATGGCTCTAGCTTCCCCGCTCCATCTACACAGGAAAAAGATGTGTGCCAATCCATTGTTCCTTTTTCATTGACTAATCATGGCATAATATTAGCGTCTGTGAATTGCAAAATTTACTTGATCTGCGCAAATAAGGGTTGAAAATTTAAATTTGCCTACATATGTGCAAGGCCAGTTGTTAGTAGGCATAATGTCACAACAGTTTGAAATTTCATAATTATATAACATAATTAGACAAATATCATTACTACAAACATTCAACATGCATACATACATACATACATGTATGGAACCATACAAGAATTAATAAAGCACTGAAAGATACTGAAAATGATACTTCGTTCTCTTCATTTGTGATGGGGGCATACGATTAAAGGGGTAGTGCAACGTCACGGACACCCTATACTATTTGTTGTAAAATAACTTCTAGTAGCCAAAAACATGTTAGCGGTGTTATTTTTTAGGTAATATAACAATGTTGAAGATACTGAAAAATGATGCTTCATACCCTTCATTTGTAATAAGGGGCATACCATTAAAGATACCGAAATTTGACCACTTAAAGCTTACCGTTTTAAGACTATCTCCTTTTTCTTACACTGATACATTTCATAAGTGAATATCGATCGCTAAAGGAATCAAAACTAATACACTATGGCATTATACCAGAGGTAATATAACAGTGTTGAAGATACTGAAAAATGATGCTTCATTCTCTTCCTTGATGATAGGGGCGTACGATTAAACATGCCGAAATTTGACAACGTAAAGCTTTCAGTTTTAAGACTATCTCCTTTTTCTAACACTGATACATTTGATCACAGAATATCGATCGCTAATGGAATCATAACTAATAACCTAGGGTATCAATCCAGAGTTAATATAACAATGTTGAAGATACCGAAAAATGATGCTTCATTTTCTTCATTTGTAATAAGGGACATACGATTAAAGATGCCGGAATTTGACAACTTAAAGCGTTCAATTTTAAGACTATCACCTTTTTCTGACACTGATAAATTTCATCAGTAAATATCGATCGCTAATGGACTCAAAACTAATAAACTATGGCATTATACCGGAGGTAATATAACAGTGTTGAAGATACTGAAAAATGATGCTTCATTCTCTGTATTTATTATGGGAGCATACGAATAAAGATGCCGAAATGTAATAACTTAAAACATTCCGTTTTGAGACTTTCTTCATTTTCTTATATTGATAAATTTCATCAGAGAATATCGATCGCTAATGAAAAAAAAACAAACAAATAACATAAGGCATCAAACCAGAGGTAATATAGCAGTGTTGAAAATACAGAAAAATGATCCTTCATTCTCTTCACTTGTGATAGGGCATACGATTAAACTTGAAGAAATTTGACAACTTAAAGCTTTCCGTTTTCAGACTATCTCCATTTTCTTACGCTGATACATTTCATCAGTGAATATCGATCGTTAATGGAATCAAAACTAATTAACTGTGGCATTATCCAGACGTAATATAACAGCGTTAAAGATACTGAAAAATGATGCTTCATTCTCTCCATTTGTGATGGAGGCATACTATTAAAGTTGCCGAAATTTGACAACTTAAAGCTTTCCGGTTTAAGACTATCTTATTTTTCGAACACTGATACATTTAATCAGTGAATATCGATCGCCAATGGAATCAAAACTAATAAACTAGGGCACCACACAAGAATTAATATAGCACGGTTGAAGATACTGAAAAATGATGCATCATTCTCTTCATTTGTGATGGGGGCATACGATTAAGGATGCTGAAATTTGAGAACTAAAACTTTCCCCTTAAAGACTATCTGTTTTTTCTTACACTGACACATTTCATAAGTGAATATCGATCACTAATGGAATCAAAACTACTAAACTATGGCATTACAGGTAATAAAGCACTACTGAAGACAGTGAAAAATGATGATTCATTCTCTTCATTTGTGATGATGGCATACGATTAAAATTGCCGAAATGTGACAAGTTGCCTCTTTCCGTTTTGAGACTATCTCCTTTTTCTTACACTGATAAATTTCATCAGTGAATATCGACCGCTAATTTAACTAAAAAATAAAATAAAATAAGGCACCAAACCAGTGGTAAAGTAGCAGTGTTGAAAATATAAAAAATAATGCTTCATTCTTTTCATTGTGATGGGGGCATACGATTAACGATGCCGAAATTTGACAACTTAAACCTTTCCGTTTTATGACTATCTCCTTTTTCTTACACTGATACATTTCATCACTGAATATCGATCGCTAATGGAATCATAACTAATACCCTAAGGCTCCAATAAAGAGGCAACATAACAATTTTGAAGATAGTGAAAAATGATGCTTCATTCTCTTTATTTGTGATGGGGGCATACGATTAAATATGCCGAAGTTTGACAACTTAAAGCTTTCAATTTTAAGACGATCTCCTTGTTCTTACACTGATACATTTCATCAGTGAATATTTATCGCTAATGGAAACAAAACCATTAAACTATGGCATTATACCAGAGGTGATATAACCGTGTTGAAGATACTGAAAAATGATACTTCATTCCTTTCATTTCTGATTCGGGCATACGATTAAACATGCTGAAATTTGACGACTTAAAGCTTTCCTTTTTAAGATTATCTTCTTTTTCTTACACTGATACATTTTATAGGTAAATATCGATCTCTAATGGAATTAAACCAATAACCTGAGGCAGCCAACCACAGGTAATATAGCAGTGTTGAAAATACACAAAAATGATGCTTCATTCTCTTCATTTGTGATGGGGCATACGATTAAAGATGACAAAATTTGACAACATAAACCTTTCTCTTTTAAGACTATCTCCTTGCTCTTACACTGATACATTTCATAAGTGAATATCGATCGTTAATGGAATCAAAACTAATAAACTATGGCATTATACCAGAGGTAATATAACAGTGTTGAAGATACTAAAAAATGATACTTCATTCCTTCATTTCTGATTGGGGCATACGATTAAACATGCTGAAATTTGACAACTTAGAGCTTTCCGTTTTAAGATTATCTCTTTTCTCTTAGACTGATACATTTGATCACTGAATAACGATCGCTAATGGAATCATAACTAATAACCTAAGCACCAATCCAGAGGTAATATAACAATGTTGAAGATACTGAAAAATGATGCTTCATTCTCTTCATTTCTGATGGAGATACGATTAAGCATGCCGAAATTTGACAACCTAAAGCTCTCCGTTTTAAGAATATCACATTTTTCTTGCACTGACACATCTCATTAATGAATATCGATCGCTAATGGAATCAAAACTAATAAACTATGGCATTACACCCGAGGAAATATAACAGTGTTGAAGATACTGAAAAATGATGCTTGATTCTCTTCATTTGTGATGGGGGCATACGATTAAAAATGACGAAATTTGGCAACTTAAAGCTGTCTGTTTTAAGACTATCTCCTTTTCTTACACTGACACATTTCATCACTGAATATCGATCGCTAAAGGAATCAACACCAATAAACTATACCATTCTACCACAGGTAATAAAGCAATAATAAAGACAGTGAAAAATGATGATTCATTATCTTCATTTGTGATGATAGCATACGATTAAATATGCCAACATGTAGCCAGTTACCGGTTTCGGTTTTGAGTCTATCTCCTTTTTCTTCTACGGATAAATTTCATCAGTGAATATCGATCGCTATTGGAATCAAACTAATAAACTATGGCATTATACCAGAAGTAATATAACAGTGTTGAAGATACAGAAAAATGATGTTTCGTTCTCTTCATTTGTGATGGGGTCATACGCTTAAAAATGCCGAAATTTGACAACTTACCGGATTCCGTTTTTAGACTATTTCCTTTTTCTTACACTGATATATTTCATCAGAGAATATAGATCGTTAATGGAACCAAAACCAATAACCTGAGGCACCCAACCAGAGGTAGTATAGCAGTGTTGAAAATACTGACGAATGATACTTCCTTCTCTGAATTCGTGATAGGGGCATATTAAAGATGCAGAAAAGTGACAATTTAAAGCTTTCCGTTTTAAGACTATCTCCTTTTTCTTACACTGATGAATTTCATCAGCGAATATCGATCGCTAATAAAACGAAAACCAATAAAATAAGGCATCAGGCCAGAGGTAATACAGCGGTGTTGAAAATAGAGAAAAATTGTGCTTTATTTTCTTCATTTGTGATGGGGGCATACGATTAAACATGGCAAAATTTGAGAACTTAAAGCTTTACGTTTTAGGACTGTCTCCTTTTTCTTACACTGATACATTTCAACAAAGAACATCGATCGCTAATGGAATCAAAACTAATAAACTATGGCATTATATCAAAGGTAATATAACAGGGTTGAAGAGAGAGAAAAATGATGCTTCATTCTCTTCATTTGTGATGGGGTCATACGATTAAAGGTGTTAAAATTTCACATCTTAAAGCTTGCCGTTTTAGGACTATCTCCTTTTTCTTACACTGATGCATTCGATCACTGAATATCGATCGGTAATGGAATTATAACTAATAACCTAAGGCACCGTTCCAGAAGTAATGTAACAAAGTTGAAGATACTGAGAAAATGATGCTTCATTCTCTTCATTTGTGATGGAACATACGATTAAAGATGCTGAAAGTTGAGAAGTTAAAGCTTTCCGTTTTAAGACTATCTCCTTTTTCTTACACTGATACATTTCATCAGTGGATAATGATCGTTAATTGAATGAAAACACAAACTATGGCATTATACCAGACTTAATATCACAGTTTTGAAGATTTTGAACAATGACAATTCATTCTCTTCATATGTGATGGGGCGATTAAACGATTAAAGATGAGGAAATTTGAGACCTTAAAGTTTTCCGTTTTAAGACTACCTCCTTATTCTAACACTGATATATTTCATCAGAGAATATCGATCGCTATTGGACCGAAAACCAATAACTTAAGGCACCCAACCAGAGGTAATATAGCACTGTTGAAAATATAGTAAATAATGCTTCATTCTCTTCATTTGTGATGGGATCATACGATTTTTTTTATCATACGATTAAAGATGCCGAAATTTCACAACTTAAAGATGCCAAAATTTAACAAAGTAACCCTACTTACTCTTACACTGATACATTTGATCAGTGAAAATCGATCGCCAATGGAACCAGAACTAATAAACTAAGTCGATTTTAATCAGGCAATATAACAGTGTTCAACATAGTGAAAAATGAGGCTTCACTGTCTTCATTTGTGATGGGGGCATCCGATTAAAGATGCCAACATTTGACAAAGTAACCCTTTCCGTTTTAAGACTATATCCTTATACTTACACTGATACGTCTGATCAGTGAATATCGATCGCTAATGCAATCAGAACTAATAACCAAAGGCATCCATTCTTAGGTAATATAACAGTGTTCAAGATAGTTCAAAATGAGGGTTCACTGTCTTCATTTGTGATGGGTGGATCCGATTAAAATTGCCAAAATTTGACAAAGCATCCCTTTTCGTTTTAAGACTATCTCCTTAAACTTACACGGATACAGTTGATCAGTGAATATCGATCGCTAATGGAATCAGAACCAATAACCTAAGGCAATAATTCTGAGGCATTTCATTTGTGATGGGCACGTCCGATTAAAGATTCCAAAATTTGACAAATTAACAATTTCCGTTTTAAGACTATCTCCTTACACTTACAATGATACATTTGATCAGTGAATATCGATCGCTAATGGAATCAGAACTAATAGACTAAGGCAGTTATTCTCAGGTAATATAACAGTGTTGAAGATAGTGAAGAATGAGGGTTCACTGTCTTCATTTGTGATGGGCACGTCCGATTACAGATGCCAAAATTTGACAAAGTAACAATTTCCATTTTAAGACTATCTCCTCACACATCTACTGATATATTTGATCGGTGAATATCGATCGCTAATGGAATCAAAACTAATAAACTAAGGCAGTTCTTCTCAAATAATAAAACAGGGTTGAAGATAGTGAAAAATGAGGGTTCTCTGTCTTCATTTGTGATGGGTGCATCCGATTAAAGGTGTATAAATTTGACAAAGTTCCCTTTTATTTTTTAAGACTATTTCCTCACACTTATACTGATACATTACATCGGTAAATATCGATCGCTAATGGAATCAAAACTAATAACCAAAAGCATCCATTCTCAGACAATATAACAGTGTTGAAGATAGTAAAAAATGAAGGATCACTGTCTTCATTTGTGATGGGGGCATCCGATTAAAGATGCCAAAATTTGACACAGTATCCCTTTCTGTCATAAGACTATCTCATTTTACTTTAACTGATACATTTGATCAGTGACATCAATCGGTAATGGAATCAGAAATAATAACATAAGGTAATATTTTGAGGCAAGATGACAGAGTTGAAGATAGTCAAAAATGAGGGTTCACAGTCTTAATTTGTGATGGGCGCATCCGATTATAGATGCCAAAATTTGACAAAGTACCCTTTTCCGTTTTAAGACTATCTCCTTACAATTACACTGATACATTTGATCAGTGAATATGGATCGCTAATGGAATCAAAACTAATAACTTAAGGTAAAATTTCTGAGGCAACATGACAGAGTTGAAGATAGTCAAAATTGAGGGTTCACTGTCTTCATTTGTAATGGGCGCATCCGATTAAAGATGTAAAAATTTGACAAAGTACCCATTTCCGTTTTAAGACTATATCCTTACACTTACAATGATATATTTGATCAGTGAATATCGATCTCTAATGGAAGTAAAGCTAATAACCAAAGGTATCCCTTCTCAGGCAATATAAGAGTGTTGAAGATGGTGAAAAATGATTGTTCATTGTCTTCATTTGTGATGGGCGCATCCGATTAGAGATGAAAAAATTTGAGAAAGTATGAGTTTCCGTTTCAAGACTGTCTCCTTAGACTTACACCGATACGTTTGATCACTGAATATCGATCTCTAATGGAATCAAATGTAATAACAAAAGGCATCCATTCTCAGGCAATATAACACTGTTGAAGACAGTGAAATATGAGGGTTCATTGTCTTCGATTGTGATGGGTGCATCCGATTAAATATGACAAAATTTGACAAAATAACCATTTCCGTTTCAAGACTATATCCGTACACTTACACTGATACATTTCATCAGTGAATATCGATCGCTAATGGAATCAAACCTAATAACCAAAGCCATCCATTCTCAGGCAATGTAACAGTGTTGAAGATGGTGAAAAATGATTGTTCACTGTCTTCATTTGTGATGGGCGCATCCGATTATAGATGCCAAAATTTGACAAAGTAACCCTTTCCGTTTTAAGACTATCTCCTTTCACTTACACTGATACATTTCATCAGTGAATATCGATCGCTAATGGAATCAAAACTAATAACCTAAGGTAATATTTTCAGGCAATATGTCAGAGTTGAAGATAGTCAAAATTGAGGGTTCACTGTCTTCATTTGTGATGGGCGCATCCGATTAAATATCTACAAATTTGACAAAGTACCCCTTTAAGTTTTAAGACTATCTCCTTACACTTACACTGATACGTCTGATCAGTGAACATCGATCGCTAACGGAATCAGAACTAATAACCAAAGGCATCCATTCTCAGGTTATATAACGGTGTTCCAGATAGTTCAAAATAAGGGTTCACTATCTTCATTTGTGATGGGCGGAACCGATTAAAATTGCCAAAATTTGACAAACTATCCCTCCACGTTTTAAGACTATCTCCTTACACTTACACACATACATTTGATCAGTGAATATCGATCGTTAATGGAATCAAAACTAATTACCTAAGGCAATAATTCTGAGGCAATATAACAGAGTTGAATATACTCAGAAATGAGGGTTCACTGTTTTCATTTGTGATGGGCGCATCTTATTAAGGAGGTAAAAATTTGACGAAGTAACCCTTTTCGTTTTAAGACTATATCCTTACACTTACACTGATACATTTTAACAATGAATATCGATCTCTAATGGAAGCAAAATTAATAACCAAAGGCATCCATTCTCAAGGATTTTAACAGTGTTGAAGACTTGGAAAAATGATTGTTCATTATCTGCATTTGTGATGACTATCTCCTTACACTTACACTGATACATTTGATCAGTGAATATCGATCTCTAATGGAAGCAAAACCTATAACCAAAGGCATCCATTCTCTGGTAATGTAACACTGTTGAAGATAGTGAAAAATGATTGTTCACTGTCTCCATTTCTGATGGGCGAATAAGATCAAAGATGTCAAAATTTGACAAAGTATCCATTTCCGTTATAAGACTATCTCATTTTACTTTAACTGATACATTTGATATGTAAATATCGATCACTAATGGAAACAGAACTAATAACCTGAGGTAATATTTCTGAGGCAATATGACAGAGTGGAAGATAGTCAAAAATGAGAGTTCACTGTATTCATTTGTAATGGACGCATCCGATTAAAGATGTAAAAATTTGACAAGGTACCCCTTTCCGTTTTCTCATTAGACTTACACTGATAAGTTTGATCACTGAAAATCGATCTCTAATGGAATGAAAACTAATAATCAAACATATCCATTTTCATGCAAAATAACAGAGTTGAAGGTAATAAAAAATGATTGTTCATTGTCTTCATTTGTGATGGGCACATCCGATTATGAAGATTCCAAAATTTGATAATGTACCGATTTCCGTTTTAAGACTATGACCTCACACTTCTACTGATACATGTAATTAATGAAAATCTACCGCTAATGGAATCAAAACTAATAAACAAAGGCATCCATTCTCAGGTAATATAACAGTGTTGAAGATAGTGAAGAATGAGGGTTCAGTGTCTTCATTTGTGATGGGCACGTCCGATTAAAGATGCCAAAATTTCACAAAGTAATAAGTTCCATTTTAAAACTATCTCCTTACACTTACAATGATACACTTGATCAGTGAATATCGATCGCTAATGGAATCAGAACTAATAAACTAAGGCAGTTATTCACAGGTAATATAACAGTGTTGAAGATAGTGAAGAATGAGGGTTCACTCTCTTCATTTCTGATGGGCACGTCCGATTAAAGATGCCAAAATTTGACAAAGTACCCCTTTCCGTTTTAAGACTATCTTATTAGACTTACACTGATACGTTTGATCACTGAAAATCGATCACTAATGGAATGAAAACTAATAAACAAAGACATCCATTTTCACGCAATATAACAGTGTTGAAGATAATAAAAAATGATTGTTCATTATCTTCATTTGTGATGGGCGCATCCGATTAAAAAAGATTCCAAAATTTGACAAAGTACCCCTTTACGTTTTAAAACTATGTCCTGACACTTCTACTGATACATTTGAATAGTGAAAATCTATCGGTAATGGAATCAGAAATAATAAGCAAAGGCATCCATTCTCAGGTAATATAACAGTGTTGAAGATAGTGAAGAATGAAGGTTCACTGTCTTCATTTGTGATGGGCACCTCCGATTAAGATGCCAAAATTTGACAAAGTGATAACTTCCGTTTTAAGACTATCTCCTTACACTTACAAGGATACATTTGATCAGTGAATATCGATCGCTAATGGACGCAAAACCAATAACCAAAGGCATCCATTCTCAGGTAATGTAACTGTGTTGAAGACTGTGAAAAATGAGGATTCATTGTCTTCATTTGTGATGGGCGCATCCGATTATAAAGATTCCAAAATTTGACAAAGTACCCCTTTCCGTTTTAAGACTATGTTCTGAAACTTCTACTAATACATTTGATTACTGAAAATCTATCGCTAATGGAATCAGAAATAATAAGCAAAGGCATCCATTCTCAGGTAATATAACAGTGTTGAAGATAGTGAAGAATGAGGGTTCACTGTCTTCATTTGTGATGGGCACATCCAATTAAAGATCCCAAATTTTGACAAAGTAGCAATTTCCGTTTTTAGACTATCTCCTCACACTTATACTGATACATTTGATCGGTGAATCCGATTAAAGGTGTAAAAATTTGACAAAGTACCCCTTTATTTTTTAAGACTATCTCCTCACACTTATACGGATACATTTGATCAGTGAATATCGATCGCTAATGCAATCAAACCTAATAACCAAAGGCATCCATTCTCAGGAAATATAACAATGTTCAAGCCATTGAAAAATGATTGGTCGCGGTCTTCATTTGTGATGGGCGCATCCGATTATAGATGCTCAAAATTGACAAGGTAACGCTCTCCGTTTTAAGTCTATCTCCCTACACTTCCACTGATACATTTGATCAGTGAATATTGATCGCTAATGGAATCAAAAGTAATAACCTAAGGTAATATTTCTGAGGCAATATGACAGAGTTGAAGATAGTCAAAATTGAGGGTTCACTGTCTTCATTTGTGATAGGCACATCCGATTGAAGATGTAAAAATTTGACAAAGTACCCCTTTCCGTTTTAAGACTATCTCCTTACACATACAC
>JBCEWB010094332.1:0-12348 GCA_039654565.1 Peronia peronii
GTGTTTTTATGTACATAAACCCGAAAAAAGCTTATTATCTTTGACGTTATTCTAAAAATGCGATAATAATTGAATAACAAACTCATGAGGGTGCTTGATCCAAATTGTACGTTCAATAGTATGACGCATTCAAAACACCTTTTTTTTTCCGAGTGACATTCAGTTTAATGGTCCAAAATACCAACATCGTGGTGTGCACGCTTGCCATACACTTTAAGTTGCAGGGCTATATTTAAAAAATCTCCCACAAAGGTCATGGGTTCTCTTCTAGTTAAGAATAAAACAACAAGAGGCGTGAGTTTTAAGGGGAGGGGGGGAGGGCGTATCCTGGGAGTCATTTTGGAAACTGCTGGGGGGGGAATGATTTTAATCATTACCATCGATTTTGGTATGCTCAAATTCGGGGAGAACAATCGAAAAAAATTTGAAATCACTCAGGGTTCCCATGGCAACGGCCACCATCTTGGATTTTGCTACCCGATATTGCGTAACTTTACCTTTGATAGACTTGAAACTTTTCCAACCGATTTGCTTGTAATTTTGCATACACCTTCTACCATTCAATGTCTAAATTTTGTCACGCCAGATTTTTGATAAGTTCTTGTTTTTTTTTCTACAATTTTTAAAGTTGGTATGTGAAAAGGTCACAGATTGGTTTGTTCTGTATTCATGCCAAATTTCATGGTAATCAGTCCAGAAGAAAGAAAAAAGATAGCACAATTGTGCTGAAAAACGTCATTTTGAGAAAAATGCAATTAAAGTAATTTCAACGAGAAAAATACTCAAAAGAAGCTGTTATATCTGGCTTTCAAACTAAAAACATATAGTGGGAACCATTTATAACAGGACCGCTTATAACAGGAAATCGCTCATAACAGGAGCATCGCCAATCCCCATGTCCACTCCTTCTTTGGCATTAGTAAAATATTATCCCAAAGCAGTAGTCTGTGACAGTCGAATTGCTTATAAAATAACTGGATACCTGTACCGCTAAGCGCTCACAATTTAGTACACCTGTATGCCCAGGGCTACTCCAAAACTGCACGTTTCAAGTGGATAAGTACACTTGCTAACAAGATCACTTTACAGCTATTATTTCATCTGCTGTGTTTACCAGATGTGCCATAAGGAGGTAGGGGATGGGTGGTAGACAATGAGATTAGCCAAGTGGCTTGGGAGGGGGGGGGGGCAGCTCATTAATAATTCATAACATGATGGAAAAGCAGACTGAGGTGGTGGACCCACATGGATAAAGAAAGGACTCACGTGTAGATCCTAATGCAAGGTAAGATAGACACGTGTCTTACCATTCACTGACCACTTCTCAACAGTGATGAATACTGATAAGTGCATTTGCGTTTATTTTTCTTGCGATGTTGATATCACCTTGTGTTTCAATTGTATGCGTGAATCAAGCAAGACTTATTGGCATCGCATTCCTATCGCAATCACTTCAATAGCTCTCCGGCCTCCTACATTACCATCGAAAGAGTACATGTATGGCCTTTCACTTCAGCTCCATGACAATGTATCAATAGATGGGGCATAAAAGGATTGGTACAATGGGAGAAGGGGAGCAGGTGGGCGAGGTAATATGATACCCTTGATCTTTCAGTTCACTTAGGCTATGTTAAGTTACTCTCGGCACTATGTTGGGAACAACGATGGAGGAGAATCTGGCACAAGGCCAATGAAATGTCGAGCATTAGATATTCACATGTAGTGGCCTGTTGCTCTCTGGGACTTTTTGACTATTAGTACTACTAGTACATGAACATACTCTGACCTCTAAGTGATATACCATGTTATTGTTGTCATCCTTACTACGATCTCTGCTCAATCACGGGATATTATCTAAACTAAAAGAATTCAATGAGGGAAGATTATCCATGAAAAAAAAATGTGTTTCCTATAATCAGGCAACAGGCTAGCAATGTTTTATTCCTCTAATTCATTGTATGTCGGTTATAACAGGATCCACTTACAACAGGACTTTTCTTTGGTCAAAGTGATCCTGTTTTTATCAGGTTTCCACTGTAATTGTTTTGACATTCTAAAGTTCTCTCAGTGATTTCTATGATTTATTTTGCCTTTCACTGGGCATCTGCTCATATTTTTTTATCCCTTTTTGCTCCCTTCCTCCTATCACTAACGATCTGCCTTAGAGCAGTTTCAAGGTCCTGGGAAGCCTATACATGGCCACATCTTCTTTGCTCAGAAATAAAAGTGTCTTGACCCTTGATGTGACAGACAGTGCACTACTGTGCTCTGAAACAGCAGAAATGGGGCAAATGATGATCTCATTAGGCCGAGGGAACTTCATTTTAGAGGTTCTGGTGAAAATTTTCGCTGATTTTCGGTGTGATCAGCATCTCCAGTGGCCAGCCAGTGTCCATTCCAGGCTCTGGAGCTCCTGATATTGGTGGCAGGGATCGCAATCAAGTCTTTTCTGCACCATTTGCCCTTACAAAGTGAAATATTGTCGCTCTATTATTGAATATCGAGCCCCGACTGAGCCAGGAACTGCATGTTACAGCTATTGGTCAACCACTGAATGACACCCTTCCAAGGCTTTAGAATGGACATGTCAACTTGTTTATACCATTTTTATCTTCGCAAAAGGCATAACTTTCAAGAGCAAACAAAAGCCCAAAAACTAATTTTTGTCAGCAAAACCCCAATTTCAGGACCCCCTCCTCCCCCCAAGCCTAATTATGCTTCACAATATTTTTATAAAAAATAAACCATTATATGAAACACGGCACAATTAATTCAAGTGCTGGTCAATTTTTTAGCAGAGCACCTTAGTATCACATTAAAGCTAATTTATTTCTCTCTCTGATGATGTAAACATGTTTGTTTCATGTTGATAGAAGATGAGATATTGGACATTACAGACGCTGGGGATGATTTGCTGCTGGAGTTTAATTAAATGAGAAAATAGCTAATCAATTTTGTTGATTCCTATTAGTTCTCATTTAGGTCAGTCACTAAATTACAATTTTTGTTTACTTTTACTCAATATATTTCTGCAAATTTAACTCTCAAATACATTTTTAAAAAGACTCAGAAGAGGTTTGTGCCACATCTCATGATATATGATACAACAGAACTGACAAAACCAATCCATAGGATCAAAGGTTAAGATGCCTGCAAATTTGATTATATATTTGAAATATAAATCCATGTTGGAAATGTGGACTTTTCAGTGCATACATGTGAAATAAATTGCTTTCAGCAAGGGGAATCAATAAGTATTCAAAGTGAAGTTCACCATAATCTTAGTACTTCAAAATTTAGTGAATTTATTACCATTATTTAACACCAAATTTCTATCTCCATTCACATCCCAATCTTTACCTGACAGTACTATCTCCTTCATCCCACTGGACTTTTGCTGTGATAGCTGCCTCACGAGGCAAGCCTAGAATGATGCCTTTTTTGCCTGTTGCTTTGTGCACACACCGGCCACCAACTCTCAGACCATGATCCACTCCTCCTATTAGCACCAGACATGGCCATACCTGCAGTGATATCAGAAGAGACATATTTTTTCCAGTCAAATCAATAATTAAGCAAAGGCAAAAAACTATTTCTAAACTAAAAGAGCTGACAAAACTAAGTACGAACTCATCAAAGACTCACTCTAAACTTGTTTGCGATCATCACTGCTCTCTGGCAAATGACATAAATCATTTTCAGCACTTTTGAGATCGACAGAAAAAACTTTTTATAGCATCGGTCATTAGGTAAGTGGAAATAATTGAAATAATACATAATTAACCTGGCACATTTTCTTGTTTGCATTTCTTTATTTTCTTGTTAGCCCAATAAAATTTTCAGATTCTTTTGAACATTATTTTTACACAAAAATGTATTATCCTTTCAAAACAAGACTGAATATCTATAACTGGTCAAAGATCACTGCAAACTTACCTCTAAAAAGAAAAAAAATATCCCACTAATTTGAAGGTGCTATCAAATGTAACTTACATGATTACAGGCGTTCTCCAGTTTACTGTCATCTACAGGGAAGATTAAACAGCCATCACGACTATTTTTTTTGTCCTGCTTTTGTTTTCCTGACTCCCTTTTGTCACTGTCTTTTACTTTCACTAAAAAGAAAAGTATATCTGTTCTGTAAAATCTTAAAGAGAAAACTCCTTATTATTTTGTCACAGGATTTACCTCAACTAATAAATTCAAAGAAATCATTGAAACAATATGCTGAAAAGAGGATAAGATAAAATGAGAGTGGATTCTCCTCAACCATGTCTCTCTAAAGAAATATGAGTTAAATTATTTCAGTGCATTAAAACAAATATGTGAGACGTTCAGCAAAAACAAGGCACATGGTAAATTTTTATTTAATTTTAGTTAGCAGCTGATTCTGAAACCTTATATATAGCTGAACAAAATGCAGTTTGAATTTTTTAAATATCTCAATGCTCGGATACTGAATTTTAATGACAGGGAACCACAGTATTAAGAAAGATGAAATTAAAGGTTTCTTTTTTATTTTTCACACATTTTTGACATACATCTTCGCACAAACATTCCATATTCAGCTCATATCAAGTCAAACAGCTGTATAGCTTTCACAAATGAACAACAAACATGTGAATGATGAATTCCTTGTTAAAAATAGCTTCTTAAGATCTCACAATATTACATGATTCATTGTAGGCTTATGTATGCAAATGATTATGATTCGTCTTTGCTATTTAAAAATTGAATTTAGATTTAGATTGATTATGTGCAGGAAATGGTTTCTAGATCTAGAATATTGAAAGCATAATGGCATAAGATGCACTACATCTCTATCGGTCTCGCGCAAATTTCTCTCTTAGCAGAAGGTGTAGATCTAGATTCAAGTGCTTTTGATCACTCATCATAGACTTGAATTAAATGCACATCAGATCAGCTCCATCATCTAATTCCTCATCAGCACTGGAGCTATTGCTAGTGAAAAATTCATTCACAATTCCTGCAGTTTGTTCTCTCTCCTACAATACCAGTGATATTTTATCTCCTGGCTTAATTTAATAGAGAGGCAGTCTGTTGAGACTCAGGCAGCCGGGCCTTCGTCCACCAGTTTTCTTGTAAACAAACACATTAGCAACTTCACAATGTCTTGAGATTTATTCTGAAGTATTTTGAACGTTAACAAGAGATTTATTCTAAAGTATTTAGAACGTTAATAAATAGTCTTCAAATAGTTAAATAGAAACTAAACAATGTTTTTGTCATTATGCAGGGGTTTACATGAGCAACGTGTAATATGACAGCAGTAATGGTTAGGAGAATTGGTGATAACAAGAACGCACTAAATAGCAGACGCCAAGTACATGCCCACTACTTCTAGTTTGAAAACTTTGAATGTATACAAATTTATACATGTGCGCTACTCATCAGCAGATACCCCTGTTTATACCCTTCATTTCGGTATGAAATACATGAGAGTTGGTGTGTAGTACAGGAATGAGGTGACCCAGTAAAACAGGTGAAATAATCTGTTATAAGATTTTCGGGATAAATTTTCAATGAAGTGGCTTCAAAAAACCCTTTCAAAAATACTTTAAGGTGTTGATCTTGAAAAAAACAACTTTTGTGGAATGAAAATGGTGCCAAAATCTCAACAGCCTAAATGAAGAGTTCTTCATTTTTTCATCACTACTTGAAATGAATACCAGCGACATGTACTGTGTTTTCGATGACCGCCCCACATAGCAGAAATATCAATTAGTTATAAGGTAATTTGCACCCGACTCCAAGAAGGTAGCTCTATATCAAAACATAAAATGCTCTTGTTTTCTTCAATGCTCTTGTTTTCTTCTAAAACTGCATGAAACAAAGGCCAGCATTTTGTAAATTTGTCTCCTTGAGAGATACAAAATGACATGAATTGATATTTTTCTGCATCCTTCGACCTACAGTCTGAGTATTTTTCCTTCTCAGAGGGTTTTTGTGGCATTTCATCACTTCCATTATGCTGTTGTTGCATTTCATCTGTCCATGCGAATAGTATGTCCAACTGGTTGCAAATGTGGTCATTTATGGCACTAGACCAGGCAGGATATCCATGTAGATTGCGGATAAGACTGATCATTGTTTCTGTAATCACAGCTGTTGGTGGTGCACATAATGGGGAACCTGTCAGCAATTCTCTTGGACTTTCTCGCAAATGCATATCTGATATTTTGACCTGAAAGGTGCAAATTAAACAAAACTGAAACCTCATTATCATTTTAACATTCGCCCAGCACTGAAAATTACTTTTATCAAAGGTTACATTAAATCATTAATCCTAGAGATCATCTTATTATTTGAGATACATTTTGGTCTCAGTTCTTAATGACTTCCTCTAAAACATGTTTTACATATCCTTAATATGGAGATATTCTATGGTGACCAAATTTGCACATGCCTAAACTCAGAATAACAAGAGCTACTTCACAGGAATCATGTGATAGAGCATGCTTACTCTCTACAGTTCTGCCATATGAATGACTATAAGAACCCCTAATACTGACAAGAACTATGACAAATGACTACCTCAGTTCAGACATTTAATTATAATTAATTAGCTCAATATGTAAATGCATATTCCATGTTATATCTTCATAAAATATTATCACAAGCACTCAATATCTGCCAAGAAAAACTACAAATATCTTAACTTATTCAGCTCTGAATATTTGAGGGAAGTTTTCCATTTGGAAAAAAGTAGGTCAGTATGTCTCACCAAAACTGATAATGGCCTGGTATTATGACATGCCTTTTGTGGTGCACAATAAAATACCTTTTCTCCTGGGCTGCTACTATAGAAAGTGACACAGGGGTAAAGCTCTGAGGCATCTATATCTTCAAAGGCCAATCTGGGTTCCTGTGTGAATAAATTTCAATGCAACATGAGATGTTTCCTGTGCTTTTTTTGTTTTAAATAATATTCCTGACACATCCATAGCATGGCTTTATGGTTTCACTTTCCTTTTTGGGTAGTGCTAAAACATACAGTTATTGTTTGTTTTCCAAGTCAGTGAGAATAAATCATACATTTTGCCCGGGTGGATACTATGATCACTACTGAAAAACAAATGTTTTTCTCAGTGCCTTGGCAAGCAATGGGTTTTTGGATGAAGGAGACCTGAATTTGGCACTGTAAATCTTGATTTCTAATATCTCTCATGATATCTAGTCATCTAAGTACGGACTGTAATAAAGCACAATAAATATTCATATTACCTCAGCATTTTTAGCAAAAGCTAGAGTCCTGGCATCCATGTCCAAGATAACAGTAATGTAGTCTCCCTGAGTGAAACTAGACAGTGCTGAACTAGTTTCACCATTGTGATACAGATTGCCGCTATATGCTCGATACAACCACATATCTCCAGTAGTGCGATGACCACAATCTGCTACAGGCCATTTAGATACTCCAACACAAGTACCTTCATTGCCACGGTTTTCTCGCACAATCAGAAACTATAAGGAGATTAAAACATTATAAAAAATTATTCAAACAAAATAATTAAGTCACACTATACAAAATCATAGTAAAAAATGAAGAAAAAGACTTTCATTTATCATCTCTGCAAGTGACTATTATGGATGACTGGCTCACTTGTCTCTCACATCACATCACACCCTACAGCAATTCCATACAGGCCACCTAACTAATGGTCTGACTGACCCCAGTCAAGAGATCAGACTTGAATCTATGGGTAGAGTTTTACCAGAGAGGTGAGTTATATTTGAAGTCATGTTTCAAACATGTTAGACATGAGGCAATTTCTTCACATAACGAAAAACTTAATCAGAATCTTCTAAAGGATTTACAAAGCTGATTCACCATGCTGATTAGGTACAAAAAGTAATTAATATGGAGATTTTCCATAAATATATATGCATAATTCAGAGTCAAAGTGATGAGATGAAATCAGCAATCAGCAACTGGTAAAAAAAAACCCACTGAAAAAAAAAAATGGAATCGTGAAATTCTATTTTCCCTACATGATCAAAAGCCCCACATATTGGTGTTTTCAACTTATTAACTTTTATACAAGTTAGTCCATATTTGTGATAGTTGATTTTCATTTAAGAATTCACTTGCTCTTTGTTTTTAAATTCTGTTAATGAAACATTCATGTTTTTGACATGCTTGTTTTATGCTGTATCATATGCCATTTACCTCTACATTATTATATCTCATGTTCAATAATTCCCACCTCTTTCATATTCACTGTACACTTAGCACCAATAACAACTCTCTGTCTTATACCTTTTTTGTGTAAACTATTTGATCTGGCCTTAATAAATTTTCTTGTGAATCTCAGATATGCTGTACTTCTAATTCATGTGTTATATTTATCACATCCTGCCAACAAATTCTCTGAACTATTATCTAATCTTCTCTTTCAAGCTGGGAGCTGGCTACAAAAGTTGATACTTTCCTATGCACAGCAACTTGATAAAAGACAAGGAGCTATGCTTGATTTTTGTATTTTAATTTGCTTTTCTCAGCTCATAAGTTTAAAGTCCATTACCACTGTGGGGTCAGAATCATCACACGGCCAACCAATTACATGTTTTATTTTCTTCTCATATGATAATGCCAAGAAACAAAGTCAATTCAGTTAAGGTCAAAATGCAACAAGGCATGTTTGTCGAATCCTGTTGCTCTGACATGCTTTTCTCAGCCATAAAGTTTGAGTCATTCAAATTATACCTTGCAAATTTTGTGACAAGAGTCAATTTGAATGTTTTTTTTGTTCAGGTAATAGACTGTGTAGTTGTAATAAGACATAAATATGTTCTAAACAGATTACTTTAAGCATAGGTCATCAATCACAAGTCTCTCTTTGAAACTAATGGAGGAAATCAGATGGCTACACAACTGTGGTGCACCCAGGTCATGATACACAAAGATGAGCTATATAATTGTAATCACAATACAAGTGCTGCAACGAAAGCCTAAATCTTTTTATACCTAAGTGCCGCGACATATTTCTTGAAGGAACACTCAAAAGTCACAACAATTCACCAAGAGAACTACAGGCCTAAGTTTGCTCAAGTTTACCCCAGTTGTCTTCATATAAGCAATAATTTCTCTAACACTGGAAAAAAGGTCAGGTAATACTTTTAGCAGGATTGACTCTACATCTATGGAAAGTCTGGCAAACCAAAACCAAACTGTTATACTCCTGTACTAGCACTGACTGTTGCATGCGAAATTGTAGTGATGATACGAGGTATAATTTTTACATGCTCGGACTAAGTTATTTCTACTGGTCCTACTGCCTTTAAATTTGGCAAAATTATGCATAAATGCTTTGTAAGATCTGGATATTTTTTTCATAATTTCTCAACAAAAATGACATGTTTTAAGGCCAGAAGTGTGAGGTGAGGTAAGGCCATCTTCCAACATCAAAATGGAACTAGATGCTCGTGATTTTCAAGCAATGATTTTATATGATTACAAAAGGGTTAATGCCTGGATCAGCTAACCACAAAATTTGGAGAGTGTCAGTTCCAAATCAACTGTTTATAAATGGTATGAGGAATTTTCATATTGTAGAAAGACCACAAAAGCAGATTCCTCCCCTGGGAATTCCCATTTCTGTATCTACAAATGAAGACCACAGGGGAAGAATCAGAATAATCACAAAAAGCTACTTTTGAGATAATCAGATTTTAAACTGCAAAACCCCTGTATTTTCCTCTAACACACAATTTAGCTAAAATGATGAGTTATTAGCATTGACATGCTTCATGTTTAACAATGCATGTGTTACGATAAAGAAAATTATGCTTTGTTGAGTATTATAGCTTGTAAACTTTGAGGTGGTACATTCTGAGTGAAAATTTTGATAACCTCCATCTAATGCATCAAATTTTGTGACATTTTGTATGCAACCTTGTATTTGTAAAAACGTACAGAATCATTTTTCTCAAAGTCATAAATCATCAAAATTGCAAAATCTGTTATTTGCACTTAATTAAAATGACAACCTCGGATGCAAGTTCAGAAAAATACTACAATATTTACAGTAAACGGTAAAATCAAACGTATTTTTACATGTGAAGGCGTAGAAAAGTTCTAGAAACACCCTATTATGTGAATGCATTCAAGTTGAACAAAAACACAACACAACAAACAAACAAAAAGTAAAAAATAAACACTAATGCAAGCAATATAATTGATACTGCTACCAAATATCCGTATTAAGGAGCTAAGCTGGTGAAAATTTCAGATTTGTTATTTCACTAGACTAAGAAGAGAAACTTTGACAGGTTGTTGTGTATGACTGGGAAAGATATTTTTCACTTTCGAATTTTAAAAAAAAATGATGGTTGCCATGGAAATGGTGGCCATCTTGAAAATAAACACTAATCGTAGAGTCTTAAAATTTCAAAAACTACTTTATCTATAGGGTTATTTATGGTGTCAAAACTTAGTTTAGGGTCATAGTGGGGCAATAGGGTGGTTAGTTTTGTCCTTTTACAATTATCTTTATTTATATAATTTTTTAAAAAATTGATACTCAATGCTAACCAATAAAATATAGCTTATAAAACAAAAAAATATTGTCAAAATTTTTTACTACTGGGTATAACCACACCAAATAGCCTATTGCCCAGACTGATAATCAGAGAATGTGTGTGCCAAATTTGAGCCCTACAGAGTGTATACTTTTTGAGATTTTAAGATTTTTAAAAAACAATTTAGGACTCAAATTTGGCACACACATTCTCTGATTATTAGTCTGGGCAATATGCTATTTGGTATGGTTGTACTCAGTAGTAAAAGATTTTGACAATTTTTTTTTTGTTTTACAACCCGTATTTTATTGGTTAGCACTGAGTGTCAATTTTTGAAAAATTTATATAAATAAAGATAAGTGTAAAAGGACAAAACTAACCACCTTGTTGCCTCATTATGACCGTAAAGTAAGTTTTGACACCATAAATAACCCTGTAGATAAAGTAGTTTTTGAAATTTTAAGACTCTACAATTAATGTTTTTTTCAAGATGGCCACCGTTTCCATGGAAACCATCATTTTTTACAAAAATTTGAAAGTAAAAGATATCTTTCCCAATCATACACAACAACCTGTCAAAGTTTCCTATCTTAGTCTGGTGAAATAACAATCTAAAATTTTCACCCGCTTACCCCCTTAACTGCTACTAAAGTGGCAACATCATTACACTGAGGTTAGATCCTTGCATGTTCCGTCCCTGGTATCCTGGCTAACGGGACAAAATGATGACGCTGACACAGTCTGTTTCTTGGTGAATTTTGATGTCTGAGCTAGATGTTTTTATTTGTCCATCAAAATTACCATTTTGTATATTACCTACCTTCCACTGATAACATCCTGATGTCATCACTGTGCTGCCTAATCCATATCCACGGCCACCTACACCATGGACAAGTGTGTGGCCACTCTCAACAGTGCATGCTACACAATGATCTGGATCAAAAGCAGCACTTTGGATCACTACACTGTCAGGTAATGTTGGGGCACCGCTGACTTCTGCAAATTCTGGAAACAAATTCTTTTCAGTGGAGCTTGGCACAGATGTGGAGATATCAGTGCCATATCTGTTGGTCTGTTGTCTTGATACAGATGGTGATTCCATTTGACTACAGAGAAATGATCTTTTCTTTTCTGCCATGGACACTGCCTTGATGACAGGTATGCTCCACATCATATCAGCCAAACTTGAAAACAGAAGACTCACCACCTATGGAGTAAACACAACCTCAAAATAACCATGGTGTACGAGCATTGCAAAGTGGGAGGCTTAATTTTAAAACTGTCTGATAAATGAGTTTTAATGACATGATAATTACAATCTCCTTCAGTTTCACAAGATTAGGAAATGAATGTATTCATCTTATGTTCCACATACAGTGGAAACCTGATAAAACAGGATCACTGGGACCAAAGAAAAGTCCTGTTATAAGAGGATCCTCTTATAACCGACATACAATGAATTAGAGGAATAGAACACTGCTAGCCTATTGCCTGATTATAGACAACACTTTTTTTTTCATGGATAGTCTCCCTTCATTGAATTCTTTTAGTTTTGCATGATAATATCCCATGATTGAGCAAAAATCGTATTGAGGAGGATAACAATAACATAGTACATGTATATCACTTAGAGGCACAGTATGTTCATGTACTAGCAGTACTAATAGTCAAAAAGTCCACGTGGTACCATCTCAGTCTGCTTTATCATACTATGAATTATTAATGAGGTGGGGGGGGGGGGGGGGGGGGAGGGGGGGGGGGGGGGGGGGGGGGGGGGGGGGGGGGGGGGGGGGGGGGGGGTGGGGG
>JBCEWB010094353.1:0-12347 GCA_039654565.1 Peronia peronii
CATCCATCCATCCATCCATCCATCCATCCATCCATCCATCCATCCATCCATCCATCCATCCATCTGTCCATCCATCAATCCATCCATCCATCCATCCATCCATCCATCTATCCATCCATCCATCAGTCCGTCCATCCGTCCATCCGTCCGTCTGTCTGTCCGTCCGTCAGTCAGTCTGTCTGTTCATTCATCCATCCATCCATCCTTCCGTCCATCCACCCGCCCGTCCGTTTGTCCATCCGTCTGTTTGTCTGTTCGTTCGTCCGTCCGTCTGTCCTTTCATTCATTTATCCATTATTGCCCAACCACTGTCCTTGATCTAAACATCCATTTATGATCAATCTTATCCTCAAATCATTGGTCTTCTGATTATACTAGGACTTATGTCATCTAAGTCTTCATACCATTTAGCGACTTGTTTTATCTTTTACTGAAATTCAGATATCATAGTTTCAGAGACTGATAAGATTGTCAGTTTTGGAAACCAAACAACGCAAATACATACAACAGATGAGAAGTCACCCGTCTCATCAAACTTATTACTCCTCTGTCTATGGCCACCATGCAAAACCGACTGAATCTGTCTTTGAAGTGTTGATGGCAAGCGAATCATTCCATGTTAGATGTGTCATTAATGAGGTATCGAATGCCTCCAGCATTGGCAATGGTGAAATCTGTGCGTCTTTTCTTTCATTCTTTCTTTCTGTCTTTCATTCATTCACTCTTTCTTTCTTGGTTTCATTACAAACAGTCCTATCTTCATCATAGCTTGCTCCATTTTCAATTGTGAATTCTGTGAAGTGTTTTGGTAATTTCATTGCAAGATAGTGATATTTCCCTATCTCTTGTAATAGCATTTCGTCCATTTCCAGTATGAGGTGATCTCAAGTGCTGATTGGACGTAGTTGATCGGAAAGGACTGGTTCACGAACTCGCTGACTGCTGGCCAAGCTAGGCATTACACAGTTCGATATACGACGTCAAACTCTAAGGTCTGGTCTCTGCCAATTTGGTTCAGCAGAAAAACAAAAAGCTACATCGAAACTTGGCTTTCAGCTTCTCGCATAAGATCCTGATTTCATTACATTAAGAAAAAAAAAGATCAGTGTGCTGTGGTCTCCTGATGACAGGATTGTCTTTCTTTTTTGTTTTGTTTTTGTTATTTGTTTATTTGTTTAGTGTACTTGTTGCATCTGAGATAATAAGACAATATTATTTAAGTCTTAACCCACAACCGCTGGGTCTTCGGCAAGTGTAAAAGGTCGGAATAAATCTAAAGAATCGAAGTATTACAAGCTTCTCTCAATGGCAAGACCATATAACAGGAATTTGGTTGTCAAGTGAAAAGTGTATCATTGATTTCGAAAGAGGAGAGGCACTGAGATAGATATGTCAGGCAGAAGCTTGACATTTAAGTTTATAGGATTAATCCACCATGTCTACGTCTCAGTCTCCCGCCAGCGTGATGTTCCCCCCCTCCCCCTCCCCTCCTTCCCCCCTCCCTCCCCTTCCGCTGTCCCTCTCCCTTCTCTCCTCCTCATTCGGGCACTACGTATGGCGCGGTATGAGACAAAAGTTGAGTGACGACAAAGGTTCGTGGAATAGTCCCAGAATACCCAATTGTAAGACGTCACCCAATGTACTAGTAGTGGAGATGTGCGTCAGTTTGAGTGCAATATGTAGTCCAACAATGTATCACTAGTGGATAAGTCATCTACATAAAATAATAATCATAACAGCAATAATCATAATCATAATATAATAATAATAACCAATAAACCTGTGTTTGAATAGTGTTAATTTCGAGGCGTTAGCCTTTTTTCTCTTTCCATATGGCTGTGCTTCGCAGGGTGGCCTTAAGCTATTATTTTAATTAAAGATTAAATTATCTGGGGAAGGAGAGAGGGAGGAGGGGGTTAGGGGACGGTTGATCAAATCTATTTACACGTCATGTTTCTAAATTTTTGATACTTTATTCAATTACATATTACATTCTTTGTTTTTAATTTTAAACAATGTTTGAACCAAAAGTTCCCTGACATTAGGAAAACAACAACAAAAAGCAAAGGGGAAAAATGATGAAATAATGTCATGGATTTCCATATTATTTATCCTAAAATATCAATATTGATTTTCTTGTTTCTCATTTTGAACTATCATTATTTAATATTTCCTTACTGATTTGGAAATACCATGATTGATTTAGTTCGCTGTTCATTACGAAATATTACTATTGATTTTGCTCCTGTCTCTTGTTTTTGCTCTTTGTGTTTTGTCATTTGCATTTTTGCCGCTGTGTTTTCATCGTCGGTGCCGCTGTTGAAGTTGTTGTAGTACATTGACGTGTAGTGATTTACAGCCAACATCTCACAGATCCCACTTTAGACGTTATCAATAAGCAAATAATGTTGTCCTAACCAAGAGTATCAACATCGGCCGGGAAGAATGTCACGCCCCACCTTCTCCCCGATCTTTCACTTCCCCCCTCCCCTCTCCTATTCTCTTTTCGCGCTCAAGTCTAACTCGAATAATGTGGTTGAAGATATGTCAACTTGAAGATGGCGGGCCAAAAAGAAAAAAAAAGATGGAGGGATAATATCCAGACATGGACTGAGACAACGTCTGCAGAGACCCAGGTCCTGGCTCATAACCGCAATGATGGGAGAAAACAACTGGTCCACCAATGGCTTCAAACGGAGAAAAAGATCAGGGAGAAAAAGATCAAATGGCTCACACTGAACAATATCATTGGGGCCTTCAGCATGTGAAAAGGCAGCGCACATCAGCCTATGATGGTCATCAGTGGGAACTCAATACGGCGTCCATAATTGGAAGACGTCAATAATATTGCCGAAGTAACGGCAGCTTATTTAGGTAATCAGTTTAGGCTATTAGTCTTAGGTCGAGTAACACCGTTATGCATTAGCCAAGATCCAGTGAAAGAATAGTTCTCAAGGTTTGAGAATTGGAAGATACACACGGAGAGCAATTTGTTATTGTCAAGAAAATTGTCGCTCAAGATTTGAGATTACCAAATGCAACTTGGATTGTTTGATATTGTTTAAGGACAAGAAAAATAAACGATTAGCAAGCAGCGAGATATGGGAATGAACCAGGTTCTCTTGAATACGTTTTCGTAAGAGAGTCCTGTTGTTATCCATGAGCCCATGTCGAAGCTGGATAGAAAAGCCGATTTCAATCACAGTTTGATGCATGATATATCTCAAGTTTATACCTGAAGTGTCATGGGGCCTGCCTATCCAATCAAGGACTCCGCGACAGTACGTTGTTTTAATTACTTGTCGAATATGGTTACGATGCAGACACGATTCATAAGCTTTTATGTCTGTAGGCATAGTCTGCCATTTTTTAATACGAATACCGCACACGGATAAATATACCTTTATAGTAATCTTAATGATCCAGCCGTTTGTACTGACCTTTGAACTATCCTCCAGTGGGCTTGTTAAAACTATGCTACAAGAAACGGTAGATGGGAAATAAAAAAAAAAAAAAAAAGAGATGGACAAAAGACAAGATGGACCGATAACATTCAGGAATGGACTAAGAGAACATTTTCGGAAACCCAGGTGTTGGCCCACAACCATGACGGATGGAGACGATTAGTTCTTAATAGCTGTTCTGTTGACCCCAAACGGAAAGGATAAGAAGAAGAGGACTGACCTTTTCAATATTAAAACGCCCAGCTTTCCATTGGCAACAATACCAGTCAGAGTCACAAAGCACATCGTATCACACTCGGCTGTTTAGTTATCTCTCTTGGGCATACAAAACAACTTCGGGGTTAACAACGGTAACAACTACACGAACAACAAAAAGATGAACGGTTTGGTTTTTGAACTGCAACGTAAGCAAACTTTTGATTGAAATTAAAATTCCCCATTCTTCTGGCTGTCACAAAACACAAGTATGATATCAAGAGCAAAGATATTCTGATGTGAATACATTTGTTTAGAAATTCCCAGTGTTCACGTGGAGCTAGTGAACACTTTGTATGTTTTAATGTTCCGAACAATAACGTGATAGAGGTACTGGACTTCTGTATTGATGTGCGCTGTGAAAAGTTCATGCACTATGGGTCATTGTTGTGCAGCTCCGTACTCTAACAAGAATCATTAACAGAACAGTAGGAAAGGAAGGTGACAGAAAGGGGGGGGGGGTGATCTCTTCATAAATTTTAACAAAACAGGTCTGGTATGTTGCGTCATTGTTTACGAGTCCCATGTCAGCCACGATGTAGTCAAGTTTGTGGTCATCTGAAAATTCCTCTCGCCACTTTGAGACATTGTGCAGACGAATGAACCATGATCGCAGGTTACTTATGATATACTTGTGATGTATGAAAACATGGTGAAATGTTGCATCTCGCTATGTTCATTAAGGCAAGAAAATGCCGTGGCTTGTCCTAGCAATTTGTTTCAGCATCACAGAAGTCAGGAAACAATGGCGTGATGACAGAATAGATTCTGAGATAGGCTGAATCATTTTGTAAACTGGAAGTAAAGTTTGGTAACGTAGCTTTTAATTTAAACTGGCACTGGAGAATCAATTAAGAAAGTTTGTTGATCTAAAATATATCCCTCTAGTTTCTCATAGGAATGACAAGAACACAAAGAGAAACACACGTTAGACGAAGTTAGCGTTGGATCATATACTCACTTTCTTCCTCCGTCAGCTCCTCCCCCATACATTGCAGCACCGCCCTCAGGTCTGACGGGGTGATGTACCCACAGCCGGACTTGTCAAACAACTGCAAGAGACGTCAGTCACAAATCTGAATCTGAGTGTTCTAGTCTGTCTGATAAGACCTTTTATTGTGTATCTGGTCTTTGATCCTAAAAGTATCTGTGATGCTAATGTTTCTTGTACATGTATAATGATATTTATTCATAGTCAAGGAATGACAGGTTAGACTAAATGGCATTATAAGAGGAGCCCCTTACTGTATTTGCTATACTAGTAGAGAACCCACAGCCTTCGTGGGAGGTTTTTTAAAATATAGGTTAGACTCATACCGCCCTCCTACTCAAAGTGTATGGCAAGCGTGTGCATCTCGATGCTGGTATTGTCGACGATTAAACTGAAGATCTATTTGTAGTTTTGAACGAGTCTTTCCATCGAACGCACAATTCAGATCAAACACTCGCGAGTTTACAATTCAATTATTATCGCCTTTTTAGGATAACGTCAAATATAGCAAGCTTTTTTCGGCTTTATGTAAGTAGAAACACAGATCTTCTTGCAACAAAATTGTGGGCTTAATTTCATATGGATAAATTCAATAGTTTTCCAGTCCATAAGTCTTTTATGGGTTTTGTTGCAGATTTATAGTATAGGCAGAAAGAAAGTCAAATGAGAGGAATAGCAGATAGGTACCTTGACACTTGAGAGCCAATCAAACCAAACCTAAAAGCAACAGACACTTTTCTTATTTTCGTCAAATGAGGATTTTAAAGTCATCCACCTATTTTTATGGGTAATTATGCATTTCAGTTTGTTATTTTGTCTAACCAATCAATCATGAAATCAAGTGAGACTATAGATCTATCAATCAGAACAACTACTTACCCTGAAGGCTTGTCTGAGCTCCTCCTCTTCGTCCTCCTCGCTGTTCTCGCTAATCCCGCCCACATTGGCCATGACTTGTACAAACTCTTCGAAGGAGAAAGTGCCATCACCTGCGTCAAACACAACTTACTAGTGTCAAGCACCTATTCCTTCTGATAGATGAGATAAGTGTGTCAGGTGTCGAAAAACTGAATATAAATTTGTCAAAATTGCACTGTATCCGTCTCTTCTCCCCTCTCCCCCCGGAAGAAACTAGCTTGGAACAAAATGCAGTTAGAGAATCTAAACATCTCTTTGTATAGAAGAACTGGCCGACAAAGCTTGGGCCTACCTCCCCAATTTTGCCTGAGTTTTTAACCCAGAAGGTCAGTTCTATAAGCAAATCTCATCTGGCAAACTGCACATTGGGTTTGTATGTTTTGCGGGAGAGAATCCAGTGAATCCTATTATTGTATAGTAATGGTTATTTGTTTGCTGATATCATTTCTTGTCTCATTCTTGTTCCCAGAGACATTTCGAAAAGTTTACATTCAAACTAAAACACCTGAGAATCAGCCATCTAATCGTTAGATCATTAACTTTCATAATTCAGAGAATTCACTTCTAACATTCCCCTTTATTTTCTGCGCTTTTTCTTTAGCCAAGCACAAAGTTTCAGTGGTTATACCTGACTGTGCAGCTGTCAAAGAAAGGTGACCAAAGTCGTAGAATTTCGTGCCATCGAGACATCAAGTGCCAGGATTAATTCGTCGTCTCCGACTTGCCGCCTAAGGTAGCACATGATTGATGTTTTACTGGCTCGTCATTTGACGCAGCTTTCATTTTGGACAGTATAAAATTTGGATGCTTTGCAATAAGTGTTGGCTCATTGCTCATCTCTGAATTTTGTTTGCAACAGATAAACTCATCTCTTACAACTTTGAGAGCTTTGCATAAACAAAATAAGTCTAAAAAGGAAAACATGGTGTTTGGAGAGCTTGTGTAACAAAATACATATAAGTCTAAAAGTGAGAATATTATATTTGATTTTCTTCTGTCTTGGTGAAATCATGAAAGAACAGCTGCATCTCTTTTATGGAATGGTACCACGGAGACTAACAGTCAACAGGCGACTGCAGACCCAAAACCAGAAACCAATTATCAGTATCTATGAGAAATGCATGTCATATCATAGCAAAGAACAGAAACTTTAAATAAAAGGACTGACCGTCAATATCGATTTCTTTCAACATCTGGTTGAGCTCGTCCATGGAGGGAAATTGTCCCAGATTGCGCATGACCGTGCCCAACTCTTCTGTTGATATGGAGCCGTCGCCATCTTTGTCGAAGAGTCTGAAGGCCTCTCTGAGTTCTGGGGATAGCAGGGGATCCTTGTTTTTTTTACTTTTGGGCGAATGAGGGGAGGGCGGGGCCAGCAGCAGGGCCGGGGGAATGTACTTGGCCATAAGGTCAGATATCACAATATCACAGTTCAGAAATCACCACGTTCTTATTTATAGCCAAGCAATCAATACAAAGTCTATACCAAATCCTCGATCTACACCAATAAAGTTAATTCCAACAAATGCCAAAGGTAATATTTAATTTATACAAAAGGTCTTTTTTCTTTTAAACACAAAAAGCTTAATTCCCAGATGTCAGAAACAGTTCGTTGTCCTTGCTGAGTCTATTGTTTATATACACTTGCATAAATGGCCAAGGGATAACTGCAGAAAATCAGATTGTTGTTTTAGATTTAGTCTTTATATGTACAGATTTAGGATACTCCGCTCTAAAAATAAAGAAAACAGATCTTCAGATTGGTATTCTGATGGTAGTTACCTTCACGCTACCTCTCTGATAAAGCCATGTGAAGAATCAACTGTGAAACAATAACACAGAGACTGCGCTTATCGCTGACTGTTCTCTGCGCAAGACTGAAGTTCCATGGCATTCAAGCACTTCATTGTATGAGTAAAGGGGAAAAAATAACAATAACTCGCCAACGTCGACTTCATGAATACTATTTTTTTTTGAAAATGAAAACAAATCAAAGATTAAAGAAAAAGCAAACAAAAGACAGAAAAAAAGAGTTAAACAAGCCGATATTTCATGCCAAAGTTCCAGCACTGATGCACATGTCACATTAATAAATGAGCCGACTCCATAGACCGTTCAAGTGTAATGCTGGATAACAATCAACAAAGTGCTCGAAATTGCATTTAAACCTGATCTTGAAGGACGGAGCCTAACAAGGAAGCTGAGGACCACAACGGTTTATTCCTACTGCGAGTCACACATTACTCTTTTAATGGATGGTTTTCCTGTCTACGACCAATGTACACAATGCGCTGTAGGTTTGTACGTCTTAGTGAGACCGTACAGTCATTCACTTGAGTTGAGACACAATTTTGTGCTATGTTAGCGCCTTTTGTAGAAGTGGTAAACTGTAGACAATAGCTCATAAAAACGACACAAACTGGGCAAAAGAGAAAATTCTGAAGAATGATGTGAACATGTGAAAAGTAGTTAATAAAAAGGAATCCACACTGTTATAATAAAGACAATAAAACAGAAAGAAAAAAAGGCACATTATACAAGTGCAGCTGAAAGGAGAGAGAGAGTCTTATGCACATTCTTCTGAACCTCGAGTCACTGTTTGTCTCAAAGTCCGGTCTGTCCGGCCCAGATAGTCAACAACAACGAGACTCTAGGACGAATGTGCCTCAATATTGAATTTACTGAGACTCTGGACTGAGAGTAAGGGTCAACGCCTCTTTTCTGTTCAAAATAATATATAAAGAGTTCAAAGTAATGCAGGCAATATGTTACTGAGTGGATTTTTTTCTTCTCTTTTCTTTTCTTTTTTGTGTGTTCTTTTTGATGTTCTATTTTTTCTTTATTATTATTATTATATTATAATAATTATTATTATTATTTGATTACGTGCCATGTCATATTTACAATGATGGTCTTATCCTGCTCTTTCCTTCACTGCCCGAAAAAACAGCAACATTAAAAACAATTAAAAGATACGTTAAAATACGCTAAAAGTCTAGTTTCATAGCCGTCAGAACACAGGGGATGTTTGAAAAACTTCAGTTTTCTAAAACTAGAAGCTGATGGCTTGATACCGTTTGCACTCTTATCCCTGTCGTATAGGCCACTCGTGAGCGAAGACAAAGACAATAATATGAATCATCCAAGGCCGTCATCTGAGAACTCACAACGATGTATAAGAAAAAAAAAGAAAGAACAGCACGTCAAGACAACTGCCACATCAATAAGTTATAATATTTGCCCTTTGGCAGAGGCAGAGTAATAATTATCCCTTGTCTTCTGCATTTTGATGCTGTGATTTCACCGCTTTTTTTGTCGCAATTTGTCATCGATTTTGCGCAGAAGAAAACCTCCCATGCCCCCCTTGCAGTGTGTCAGGGCCACGGCTCAGAGCTTAAATATCATACACGCTGCTACAAAACCATTGATTTTTTTCATACGGATATCCGGTCCAAACAGTAGGCTGCGCCAACTATGTCGGCATCCTGTTAAACCCAACTTGAAGTATTTAAAATGAAATTCAAAGAAAGTTCACACTGAAGAAGTCAAGTGTGCCATAGCTAAGTAGGGACAAATAAAATCAAGTAAAAAAAAAAGAATATCAATTGGGTTACGATGGATAAAGTAGAAGTCTACAAATGTCAACGTCCTGGCGATAACTTGCTTAGTTCAGACTGAAAATGTTCATATATCAGTTTCTACACTTATTCACCTGCCTGCTGTTCGTTTAGATAAATGACAAACTAAAAATCAACAGTTGACTTATGACTGTCATCGTTATTGACCGTTTTCATGTACGGTGTGTAGATGTAAGAACAATTTCTGTCACATATTCTGAGTACATTCGGCTTCAGAACAATTTTACCAGAGTATACCCGTCATCCTAATTGTATTAATCATATCAGAATAATATTGTAACAATCATTTTTAATGGAATCCAGATATCTACTTTCTTACACTGAAGAAATGCTACATGTAGAGTTTTGTATTTCCCCAATGATATGGAGAAAGAAGACTGTGAAATAGGTGAAACAAGAACGAAAAGATCTAAGTAGGCTAGCACTAGGGAGAAATCCTTCCTGCTGGGGAGTGGTGGTCAAATGGAAGGAAAATTTTATCCATGTGGTGCAACTTCTCAGAACAAAAAGCATTCAGGACTTCTCAACAGTTAAAAATTCATGTGACATCAAGGAATACCCTCCTGAACCCAAACATGTTCTCAATGTATGACAAATAGCAGCCCCGTAGAACAAGCGTTAAAACTGAAAATTTCACCGTGTGGTTGGTCTTCCCAAAACCCTAATACATACTTGATGAAAAATAATTATTTGTGAATTTGGAGTGGGCGGGATGTGCGCTTTTTCATTTTTTCCAATTAGGGAACGATCATTTTAACATAATCAGGGAGAGAGAGAAACGAAGGAAATGACACTTGTTTTCTTTCATATCGGCAATCAAATAGGTACATTTGTGTCCTTTTAATACACACGCAGGCTACAAGTTCCGGGCTTTCCGGAAAGTAATAAAAAAATAACCATAATTTTCATACCAATCAATATTTTTAAAATCTGTAAACGGCGTACAACAGGAAATTTTAAGCACTTTTATGTGGCCAAATGTTAGCATCAGTGTTGAAAGCATTTTATCATTATGTCAAATTAAATATGGCGACCCCCATTGGAGAATGATGAGAGACAGAAATGAGGAGGGATTGTGCGATTGTGCATGCAAAAGGAAAAAAAAAATCCTATCGAAATCCACAGTGAAATTGTTACCGTGTTTGGTAAGAATGCAATGAGCAAAAGTCAGGTATATCGTTGGTGTACTTTTGTCAAAGCAGGCCGTAGCTGCCTGGAAAACGAATCTCGCTCAGGGCGCCCACAATCTCAAAGACACCCACGAAACATTGGTGGCGTTGATGAGCTCATTCAAGGAGAAAGGTCATTGAAAGTTCCAGACATTGCTTCACTTCTTGAACATTCAAAGGGTTTTGTTCATGAAATTATCTATGTGGACTTCGGTTATCGAACAGTTTCGGCCAGGTGGCTTCCAAAACAGTTGACAGAGGATTATAAGCTGCAACAAGTCAATGTTTTACAGAATCTTTCGGGTCGATACAGACGAAATAGTGGCAAGAAGTCTTTGGCTGAAATGGGGGCTGATAGGGAGTTCCAAGGAAATCGTGAAGGATTTCTTGAACATTTGATAACTGGTGATGAGGCGTGGGTGCATTAATGCAAAGCCAGAAACAAAACAGGATACCATGACCTGGAAACATCCGTCATCTCCGCCCGTCCAAGGCGCAGCAGTCGGCCAAATTTATGCCTACCGTGTCTCTCTGTTAGACATTTTATGTCTCTTGCACATGCATTAATACTGCTCGTTAGTGTGAAACACTTGACCGATCGAAAGAAGCTGTGCGCCGCAAGAGACCGAGACTTCTGAGCAAGGGCGTCATTCTTCTTGATGCAACACCCCACAGGGCTAAATTGACAAGAGACTGGTTCCACGGCCATGGATGAGACATTTTTACCACATCCACCCCATAGTGCCAACATCGTTCCATTAGATTATCACCTGTTTTGGCCCCTGAAACGCCATCTCGGAGGAAAAAAGTTTGACTGTGATGACAACTTCACTGAAGAAATGCGAGATTGGTGCTCATCGCTTGACTCAAACTTCTTCAGGGAGGATATCTATTCTCTGGCTCAGCGCTGGCAAAAGTGGGTCATCTCCAAGAAGGCTAGATTGAAAAGTAACCAAAGAGTGACAGTAAGTCTTGCATTTGTTTCAGTTAGATCCAAATAGAAATGTTTACTTTATGTTAATTTTCTCATCACTTCCTAGACGGCCCTCGTACGTCTGTATAACCACAAACAGTGCGTACAACACATAATATTTCAGCATATGCACCGCCGGATTAGAAACTTCAAGAACTATTCAGCGCACCCGAATTCAAATTTTGCTGTTCTTGACAGACATAACATTATCTCAAACCTGTAATACAGCATTTTGTGCAAAATGGCATTGCCTTTCATAGAAGTTAAGCACAAAAGGTAGGAGAAAATTCGGCAAACCCCGTCCAACACTCTCTCTCAAAGTATCTGCACCTTTCCGCGCCGGCACACAACACACACGGATGTAACCTCCTTGCTTCTTGCACTTACTACTTTCCTCATTGATAGGAGAAAGGAAAAAAAAAAACACGTGACGGTTATAATAGATCAAATATATTGGAAACCTTTTTATTTATTTATTTTTGCTGGAGGGGAAAATGATAAAATAATGATTGTGCACACTCGGACTTTTTTATCACAAACACAGAACCTCACAAGTGTCACTGTTTAACAACCTCAGTCATCCAAGAGATCTCAGTCCCAAGACATTATGTCAATCTGTGTCATCTGTTCAAGCAGCTGTCTGAGTACGTATTGTTTTTCATTACCACTCATTGTGCTGGCGAGATGGTCACCAAGTGCTGTTCAGTCATTAGATCTATCTACTATCGTTGAAAGTGTAACATATCTGATAAGTATTAATGAGCACATTCAGACCAGAAAAGCAAAAGGCGTTCGCACAATAACATATAATAGTCTGAGCCCGAAAAAGGAGAGAGAGAGAGAGAGAGAGAGAGAGAGAGAGAGAGAGAGAGAGAGAGAGAGAGAGAGAGGAGATCGAGGGGGGGGGGGGGGGGGGGGGGGAAAGCCCCCCCCCCCCCC